>CM050434.1:22985477-23037977 GCA_027564155.1 Gymnocypris eckloni scoliostomus | reverse complement strand
ACATTGATGATGAGCTAAATTTCTCAGATCACATTGCGAATAATTGTAATGTGAATACAGAAAACTATTATACAATTATTTATTCACCACAAGTACTTATAATTTTTCTTTGCAAAGTTGCACATTAGACTTGTACACACATAATTGTCTGTATTATATATTGTGTTTTGCTATTTTGTACATTTCATATTTGTATATTGTTCTTATGTTGTCGGTGTCCTGTCCTTTTGCTGCACTGTGGAGCTTCTGTTACTCTAACAAATTCCTTGTAAGTGTAAACATACCTGGCCAATAAACCACATTCTGATAAAACTGCCCGGTCCTGTAGATTTGCTTTATACAATATTAGGGAGATTAGGCCCTTTCTCTCGGAGCATGCAACACAACTCCTTGTTCAGGCTCTTGTTCTGTCCAGACTTGACTATTGCAATGCTCTCTTGGCAGGTCTTCCAGCCAGTTCCATCAAACCTCTACAATTAATACAAAATGCCACTTCAAGATTAATCTTTAATGAGCCGAAAAGAAAGCACGTCACTCCTCTGTTCATCAATTTGCACTGGCTACCAATAGCTGCTCAATGCATTAAATTCAAGGCATTAATGTTTGCCTACAGAACCACCTCTGGCTCTGCACCCCTTTACCTAAATTCAGTACTTCAGACGTATATGCCCTCTAGGAACTTGCATTCTGTTCTAATTCTATTTGTATCTGACTTTAATAAAAAAAAAAAAAAACACACTTGACCCGCCATCAATTAGACATTTCTTCTCTAACTGCTAGCTTTTTTTGAAAAACTAACACTAGTTCTCTTTTTTCGTTTCTATCTACTTGTTTCTTAAAAATTATGCACGCCATTTCTGTATAAATAGCACGCCAAAAACAGAAAATCGTTGACACACCAGATGAGAAACCGTGATGTACATTTAATATATTTGTATATAGTTTCTACATCTAAAATATACACATTGCATACAATGAAATGCATCATTTTAATCAATGCTGCTTAATGTGAACAAGAGCCTCAAACTGTCCCAGGTTCAAGATTCACTTTATTGATGATCAACAGTTTCCAATTGCAAACTCACAGAGAAACATAAGTGTAGTAGTAGGATGTTTGGATGTGTAATGTGAGCATGCGCAAGGTGCGCGAAAGTTGACAGTTCAGTAAAGAGTTATGAATGAGCACGTCATCTCCAGCCCGTTCTTTACTAATACCACAACATGGTGTCAGAATTGGACTTACCTCGCTTTCCAAGGATAATGGTAACCTTCGTCAGTTCTGTAAGAGGGTGTAAACGAGTCCTTTAATAAAAAAATTAAATAAAAAAAACTTCCAGAAAGGCGTCGGCAACGGGCAGCTGCGAGAGACGGACACAGAGCGTGAGTGAGCCTCGGGAAGAGAGAGAGAGAAAAGAAACAATAAAGGCAGCGAAAAATTCAACCGAAATCAGCAACAAGGTATTTAAGATGGATACTTTGTTCTCAATAAGCCCACCTGAACACTTCGACTTCAGCGATTTTGGCAGCTGGCCAAATTGGATTAGAAGATTCGAGAGATTCCGCATAGCAGCGGGAATCAGTGAAAGAAGTCAGGAATATCAAGATAATTCGCTTATCTACACAATGGGAGATAAAGCTGATGATATCATGTGCACGTTAGCTTTGTCAGAAGCAGACAGGAAGGAATATGACAAAGTTAAAGAAGCGTTCGAGAAACACTTTGTTTGCAAGCACAATGTTATATATGTGAGGATGCTGTTCGTGGATTATAGTTCAGCATTTAACACCATAGTGCCTGCCACACTGGTTGCGAAGCTCCAGACTCTAGGACTGAACAGATCTCTGTGCAGCTGGATCCTGGACTTCCTGACAGGCAGAAGTCAGGTGGCCAGAATGGGCAACAACACCTCATCTCCCCTGATCCTCAACACTGGTGCACCGCAGGGCTGCGTCCTCAGCCCACTCCTGTACTCCCTGTACACACACGACTGTACAGCTACACACAGCTCCAATGTCATCGTCAAATTTGCTGATGACACAACGGTGATAGGCCTGATCACCGACAACGATGAGACGGCCTACAGAGAGGAGGTGAGTACCCTGACTAAATGGTGTCAGGAGAACCACCTCTCACTCAACATCGACAAGACCAAAGAGCTGGTGGTGGATTACAGGAGACAGAGCAGAGAACACACACCCATCACCATCGACAAGACACCTGTGGAGCGGGTGAGCAGCTTTAAGTTCCTCGGCGTTCACATCACTGAGGATCTCACATGGTCTGCTCACACAGATGCAGTGCTGAAGAAGGCACATCAGCGTCTCTTCTTCCTGAGACGGCTGAGGAAGTTTGGAACGAGCCCCAGAATCCTCAGGTCCTTCTACACCTGCACTGTGGAGAGCATCCTGACCGGCTGCATCACCGCCTGGTTTGGAAACAGCACCGCTGGCAACCGCAGGAGCTCTGCAAAGTGTCGTGCGAACTGCCCGCCACATTGTTGGAGGTGAGCTTCCCTCCCTCCAGGATATCTACACCAGGCGGTGTACAAGGAAAGCCGGAGGATTATCAAAGACTCCAGCCACCGTCCCACAGACTGCTCTCTCTCTGTTGCCCTCAGGCGACGTTTCCGCAGCATCCGATCCCGCACTAGCCGACTGAGGGCTTTTTCCCTCAGGCTATCAGGCTAATGAACAGTCAGAAATGACCCACCCTACAACACACAACATGCCATGCACTGCACTTTAACAGTTCAACTGGACTACACGCACACACTGCACTAACACAACCTATCTGCTATCACTGGACACCATACAATGCACATCCACGACACTGCATATGAATAATCTGTTGCACATCTATCTGCTGCTCAACCAATCTGCTGTTAATTTATAATCTGTTGCACCTCACATTATTACTATGTATAGACTACATTATGTATAGATAGTGTATATAATGTAGATGTGCCCATACGGTGTATAATGTGTCGCTGATAATTGAGTGTGTCTTTATAGTACACTATGTGTACTGAGTATATGTATTTTGCACATTGTCTTCTGTACAGTCTGTAAATATGTACTGGCCATATGTAAATTGTTGTTGTTTTTTTCCACTGTCTGGAGCACTGTAAATGCTCCAGTGCAGCTTTTTTTTGCACTGTCTGTCCACATGTAAATTGTTTGTTGGTTTTTTTTGCACTGTCTGTCCATATGTAAATTGTTGTTGTTGTTTTTTTGCACTGTCTGTCCATATGTAAATTGTTTGTTGTTGTTTTTTTTGCACTGTCTGGAGCACGCTCATAAGAATTTCACTCACCAAGGCACTTGTGCTGTGGTGATGTGACAATAAAAGTGATTTGATTTGATTTGATTTGATATGAGAGGGCTAAATTCAACAAAAGATGCCAAGAACCGGGAGAGTCAGCAGAAATGTTCATTACTGCAGTTCATAAACTAGCAGAAAACTGTCAGTATGGAGTCCTACAAGAGGAAATGATAAGAGATAGACTGGTAGTTGGAATTAGAGATCACAGACTGTTAGAGAGATTACAGTTGGATCCTGAACTCACACTCAGTAAAGCCATCACAAAAATAAGACAAAGTGAAGAAATAAAAAAGCAGCAGACAGACTTAAGGCAAGCAAGTGGGGACCCAAATGAAGTAAACATGGACATGCTGAAATATAAAGTCAAACCAAGATATGCACAAAAAGGGCCACAGTGGCGACCAGACTCTACAAGGTACCACGGAGCAAGTAAGGGATGCGGCAGATGCGGAAAGCCACAAACACACTCACTGAACAACTGTCCTGCAAGGACAGAACGTGCAAGAAAAAAGGTCACTTTGCAGCAGTCTGCAAAACAAAGAAAAAAATTGATGAAATATATCAAGGTGATGAGGCAGAGAGCATAGAGACTGTGTTCTTAGGAGTTGTAAAGTCAGAGAATTCGACTGATGTCTGGCAAAGGCCCATTATAATAAACGGTGAACAAATTATTTTCAAGCTAGACCTTTCCTGTAGCTCAACTGGTAGAGCATGGCGTTAGCAACGCCAAGATCATGGGTTCGATTCCCAGGGAAAGCAAGAGCTGATAAAATGTAGAAACTGTAACTTGAATGCAATGTAAGTCGCTTTGGATAAAAGCGTCTGCTAAATGCATAAATGTAAATGTAAATGTAGACACTGGATCTGCGGTAACAGCCATCCCGGAGCGCTTGTACTCAGAGGAGCCATGGTATTCTCAGCCCACCAACGAAAAAGCTGTGTGGACCAAGCAACAAGCCAATACCAGTAAGAGGGCAGTTTGATGCATCACTTAATCATCAGGGTAAAATAATAAAACACCCAGTGTTCGTGATACCAAGACTAGTGACCCCTCTCCTTGGACTACCTGCTATAAAAGAGCTGAACTTGCTGCACACAGTGGATTTTATTCAGACATCAGAGCCGAATTACAAAGAGCTCTTCCCAAAAGTCTTCACAGGTCTCGGGAAACTAGAAGGAGCTTACAAAATTAAACTGAAAGAGTCAACCACTCCATTTGCTCTGTCTGTCCCCCGTCGAGTGCCCTTACCCATGATGAACAAAGTCAAAGAGGAGCTGAAAAGAATGGAAGACCTGGGGGTCATAGCTCCCATCGAAGAAGCGACAGAATGGTGCTCAGGTATGGTTGTAGTACCAAAACCAAATGGCAAGATCAGAATCTGTGTTGATTTAACACATTTGAATAACAATGTCTGCAGAGAGAGACACATTCTTCCGGCAGTGGAAGAAACACTGGCTAAACTGCCAGGCGCAACAGTTTTCTCTAAGCTAGATGCTACTGCTGGATTCTGGCAGATACCTTTGCATAAAGATTCAGTCCCACTCACTACCTTCATTACTCCGTATGGTAGATACTGTTTTCACCGCCTTCCATTTGGCATTTCATCCGCACCGGAACACTTTCAAAAACGCTTAACACAGATGCTCGACGGCCTGGAAGGTACGCTGTGCCACGCAGATGACATTCTGGTGTTCGGCTCTACTCACAAAGAACATGATGCAAGACTCGTCAAAGTTCTTGACTGCCTACAACAGAAAGGTTTGACACTGAACGAGAAATGTCAATTTGCAGTTCCTCAAGTTAGGTTCTTAGGACATATCGTCAGTGCAGAGGGCATACGAGCTGACCCAGACAAAATTAAAGCTATAAAAGATATGCCAGAGCCTAAAAACACAGCTGATGTCAAGAGATTCCTTGGCATGGTGAATTACATTGGAAAATTTTCACCCAACATCGCAGAGCTGACTGGACCGATCCGAGATCTGCTTAAAGCTGAAAACGACTGGGCGTGGGGGAGCCCACAACAACAAGCTTTTGAAAAAGTGAAACAAGAACTCAGTTCTTCAGCAGTATTAGCACAATACTGCCCAGAACGACAGACTAGAGTCTCAGCTGATGCTTCTTTCTTTGGACTAGGAGGAGTACTGTCTCAGCTCCAGCCTACAAGGGTATGGAGACCGGTCGCTTTCATCTCAAGAAGTTTGACACCTGCAGAGAAAAGGTATGCACAAATTGAGAAGGAGGCACTAGCAATCACTTGGGCCTGTGAAAGATTCCAAACCTACCTTCTTGGACTGGATTTCGTGGTCAGGACTGATCACAAGCCACTAGTAAGTCTACTAGGCTCGAGACTGCTAGATGACCTGCCTCCACGCATACTGAGATTTCGTCTACGTCTTCTGCGGTTCTCCTACAAAATTATGCATGTTGCTGGAAAAAACTTGATCACAGCAGACACACTTTCTAGAGCTCCACTCAAAGAACAACCGTCTGAAGCCGACCTAAAACAAGAGGAAGAGGTAAAAGTGTACATTGATCATGTCATTCAACAATTTCCAGCAACACCTACCAAGCTTGCTCAAATAAAGAGGGCCCAGGAAGAGGATGAAGTGTGCAGGCAGCTAAGTTCTCTTGTGCGCACAGGGTGGGAAGAAAAAAAGAGTATTCCACCACACCTAGCGTCGTTTTGGCAACACAGATATGACCTGCTCATTGCAGAGGGCTTGCTGATGAAAGGAAAGAGGCTTGTGATACCTGGCAATATACGTGGGGAAGTCCTAGAAAAGGTACATCAGGGACATCAAGGCATCACTAAATGCTTGGCAAGGGCACAAATGTCAGTATGGTGGCCGGGTATAACTAAGCAGATCAAAGACAAAGTGAGTCAATGCGAAACTTGTGTCAAAAACAGCTACAGTCACCCAGAACCCCTGCTGAATACTCCTTTACCCTCACGGCCATGGCAGAGAGTGGCAGCAGATCTTTTCCACTGGAACAAGGGTAATTATGTGCTGCTGATTGACTACTACTCACGCTATATAGAAGTTGCTTCTCTCACTTCAAAGGCAACAAAACCTGTGATAGAGAAACTTAAAGCGATGTTTGCTCGCCACGGGTCCCAGAGGTTTTAGTTACGGACAATGGACCACAGTTTGCAGCATCTGACTTTGCTGACTTCGCAAAGGATTATGATTTCCATCATGTGACCAGCAGCCGCTATCCTCAAAGTAATGGAGAAGCAGAAAGAGCAGTCAGAACTGTTAAAGCACTATTGAGGAAAGGTGAGGATCCTCACAAAGCACTTATGGCGTACAGAGCTACACCATTAGCTTCAGGAGCTTCACCTGCTCAACTCCTGATGGGGCGGAACATCAGATCTATTCTCCCAGTGAGTCCGTCCACACTGAAACCAGCTTGGCCAAACCTCAGCACCTTCAAAAAAAAGGAGAAAGACTTGAAGGAAAAACAGGCTAAATGGTACAATAAACGCCACAGAGTACAAGTGAAACCGGTTCTACAGACAGGACAACCAGTCTGGATCAAGAACTTGCCAAATCCAGGGAGAGTCACATACCCTGTTGATACCCCACGTTCCTACATTGTAGAAGGGCAGAACGGTAGTCTGAGACGACATCGTTCCCATCTGAGAACAGTTCCTCCACAGTCAAGAGAGACTCAGGACTGTCTTAGAAGCAGAGTGGGCCGGGTTATTAGACCACCGTTAAGGCTGAACCTGTAGAGCTGTGATAGGATTTGTTGTTGTCTATTCAGATATAATTTCCCTTTCTTCTGTTGAAAGATAGTAATAATGGCATAATGTCTGGAATTTTTTTTTCCTCTCTTTTCCCACAGTGAGAGACTAATTTTCTTAAAAAAAAAAAATGTTTGAAAGCTGCACAGAAGGGGAGGGAATGGACTAAATGAGAGATTAACAGTGCAGTGCTATGTTTATGCTAAAGTTCATGATATCTGTTATGGGGATTTCTTTAGCTAAAAAGGGGAGGTGTAGTAGTATGATGTTTGGATGTGTAATGTGCGCATGCGCAAGGTGCGCGGAAGTTGACAGTTCAGTAAAGAGTTATGAATGAGCACGTCGTCTCCAGCCCGTTCATTACTAATACCACAACAATAAGTGCATGACTAGATGTGTTACCTGGGGTCATCTGTTTCAGACGAGCATTCAATGAAGGCCACGTTTAGGCCTTTTCTTTGGTCAAATGTGTAAATAGCAGATATAGGGTTTTCCATTTTTCCTTGTTTTAGTTTGTCTGCTTTTTTTCTTCTTTTATACATTTGCTGGGTTGATGAATTAAGGTTCTAGGTTCATAGCGCCATCTACTGTGCTGGAGTGTTTATCCTGAAATATGGATATTTTGTGGCCCCACTCCTTTAAGGTTGTGATCCCGGAACCGGAATTACGTCATCACATGTTCTTTTTAAAATATTACACGTGCTGGAGCACAAATATAGACATAGTATCTTTTGAAAGCTTATAATCTAATCTTTCGGATTAAATGCATCAATCTTGCATTTATGTTACATAAAGAAAGATAATAAGGTCTGAATTCTCCCCCCACAAACAAGAGATATTGTAACTCAGTTTAAATTCCCTTTGAGGTGTATAATACTGTTCATTTCATGCAATAAAGTTCAGTTTATGTGTAATATAAAGAGAGAGAGAAAAAAGATCAAATTTAGTAAAAGGAAAACCGGTAAAAAGTATAAAAAATATTGTATCCATTATATTAATATATTTAAAAGCAGTCCATATGCCATATTCCATATGCACGATTACTTCCTGTTTTAGATAAGCTTATGGAAGGCATTTTCTGGCAATTTTAAATAAATCAATTAAATTAAAATTAAAACCAGATTAACAATTTCATTATAGAATATTATATGCAAAATATGTGCCAAAATTGAACATTAAATTAAAAGATTTAATTTGCATTTAATTTTTCACCGTGACAACGCACCTCATAAATTGCAGTTGGTGATTCATTTTCATTGTTATCTCGAGGCAATATTGAAATGGAAAGGCAAACGTGGAAAATAAAAAATGCAAATAATTTTTTTTTTACAAAGCCTTTTACTAACCCTCACGCAATAATAGTGAAACAATTCAAATTAAAATGTATAGTTTATGTTTAATTGTCTCTTATTTCACTGTTTTCATTTTCAAAGTCAACCTGCATGCAAATTATATGTTAATCAGGGGGAGGGGCTTATTGTTCAAGTGACATTGAGCGTCTAAGCACATATGAGAGAAGTGCATACTTAAGTGTGTTTTTGATATTATATTCGGACGAGTTGAATACGTAACATGGCGAAATCCGCTAGCAAACTTCTACGAGAAGCTGCAGCTGCACTGGAACAGCAGGTATCCCAAAACATGTCTAACATTCGTCCCACATCAGTCCCTCAGGAGTCGCGGGGCATCTTCAGTGGCCAGAGAATCAGTCCAATGTAAATAGGCCATGTCACTGCTAGACCATAATCGACGAGTTGTTTAATCTATTAAACTATCTCTATCGGTACTTTAATGCCACACGTGACAGTGACGCCGGTTCAAGTCAGACAAATTTTCTAACCGCCATACACTGCTTCAAGTCAGCCGCCGATCGGTTTTCATGGCGCTGCATGAAGTCGAACACACCTAGTGACTTTACCAATCAGCGATTGGCTCCTTCATTTAAGAGGCGGGACTATTCCACCATATTGCGCACTTTCTCCCATTGATGAGTATAGGAGTGAACTGTCTTTGTATTTCTATGGTCTTTACGGGAAACAACAATCCAAGAGCTAAGTGTCAGTGAGAGTCTGTCTGTGTGAGAACTGGCCTTTGAAGAACTAAATGATAAAACATAATATGAATATAATAACATAATAGAAAGAAATATTAGAAACGGAGAGCAATTGTTTTTTTATTAAATATAAATATTTAATAATTTTGGGATGGGATACATTTTTTATCCTCTTTCACCTCCGTCTGAAAATGAAAGTGAATTAGAAACTCAAGTGAATCATTTGCACAACAGCAGATCTGAAAGTGAATCATCTCTACTTCAGCAAACAAGAGTCTACTGAATAGAAAAGAGCTTGATACTGATTTTCATGTTAATAGTAATCTTACCTTAACACGCGTCTGTGAGTTGAAGGAGCTGCTGTTGGACGGCTGTGAACATCAGAGATAAGGTGTTACTGGAGAAAGGAATTGAGCTTCAGTGTGTGTGTGCACGAGCGAGTGTGTGTGTGTGCGTGCGCGAGTGGGAGTGTGTGTGTACCTGAGGGGACAGCCTCTCCTCTTTCACCTCCGTCTGAAAATTAAAGTGAATCAGAAACTCAAGTGAATCATTTGCACAGCAGCAGATCTGAAAGTGAATCATATCACAGGACGAGCTAAACGCTGAACTACAGACAGACTGATTCTACTTTAGCAAACATGAGTCACTGAATAGAAAAGAGCTGATAGAAGAGCTTGATACTGATATTCATGTTAATAGTAATCTTACCTTAATACGCGTCTGTGAGTAGAAGGAGCTGCTGCTGGACGGCTGTGAACATCAGAGATAAGGTGTTAATGAGGAAAGCAATTGAGCTTCAGTGTGTGTGTGAACTGGTATACAGGAAAAGTTCATTTATTAACAGTGTTCCTGTGGCTCAGTGGTAGAGCATTGCGTCAGCAGCACAAAAGGTTGTGGGTTCGATTCCCAGGGAACACACATACGGATTAAAAATGTATAACCTGAATGCAATTGTAAGTCGCTTTGGATAAAAGCATCTGCTAAATGCATAAATGTAAATTAAACTATTTCAGTCTGTGTGCATTGAATTTATTTAAGTCTTTGGTTCTTTTAATTGTGATGATTTTGTCTCACATTTAACAAAAACCCACCAATTCACTATCTCAACAAATTAGAACACTTCATACGACCAATAATAAAGAAAAATTGTTAGTGAATTGCTGGCCTTCTGGAAAGTATGTTCATTTACTGTATATGTACTCAATACTTGGTAGGGCCTCCTTTTGCTTCAATTACTGTCTCATTTCGGCGTGGCATGGAGGTGATCAGTTTGTGGCACTGCTGAAGTGGTATGGAAGACAAGGTTTCTTTGACAGTGGCCTTCAGCTCATCTGCATTGTTGGGTCTGGTGTCTCTCATCTAGATTCTCGATGGGGTTCAGGTCAGGCGAGTTTGCTGGCCAATCAAGCACAGTAACACATGGTCATTGAACCATCTTTTGGTACCTTTGGCAGTATGGGCAGGTGCCAAGTCCTGCTGGAAAATGAAATCAGCATCTCCATAAAGCTTGTCAGCAGAAGGAAGCATGAAGTGCTCTAAAATGTCCTGGTAGATGTCTGCGTTGACTGTGGACTTGATAAAACACAGTGGACCAACACCAGTAGATGACACGGCAGCTCAAATCATCACTGACTGTGGAAACTTCACACTGGACTTCAAGCAACATGTATTCTGTGTCTCTCCTCTCTTCCTCCAGACTCTGGGACCTTGATTTCCAAATTAAATGTAAAATGTACTTTCATCTGAAAAGAGGACTTTGTACCACTGAGCAACAGTCCAGTTCTTCTTCTCCTTATCCCAGGTAAGATGCTTCTGGCGATGTTTCTGGTTCAGAAGTGGTTTGGTAGCTCTTTTCCTGAAGATGTCTGAGCGTGGTGACTCTTGATGCACTGACTCCAGCTTCAGTTCACTCCTTGTGAAGCTCTCTCAAGTGTTTGAATCGGCTTTGCTTGACAGTATTCTCAAGCTTGCGGTCGTCCCTGTTGCTTGTGCACATTTTCTTCCTTCCAGCCAACTTTGTATTTAATATGCTTTGATACAGCACTCCTTGAACAGCCCCCCCCTTTCAGTAATGACCTTCTGTGACTCACCCTCGTTGTGGAAGGTGTCAATGATTGTCTTCTGGACCATTGCCAAGTCAGCAGTGTTCCCCATTATTGTGCTTTCAAAGAACAAGAGACACCCACAATTTATACATTTACATTTATGCATTTAGCAGATGCTTTTATCCAAAGCGACTTACAGTACATTCAGGTTATACATGTTTTTGTCAGTACATGTGTTCCCTGGGAATCGAACCCACAACCTTTGCGCTGCTAATGCAATGCTCTAACCACTGAACCACAGGAACACTATTTATACTGCATGGATGGTCATTTATTGAAACTCAAATGTAAATATTTTAATATTTTGATACTGATTTTTGAATTTCATGAGCCGTAGCTCTAATCAAAAAAAAAAAAAATTTGCAATGTTTTACTTTACATGTAATGATTCTAAAATATATGAAAGTTTCACTTTTTGAAATAAATTACAAGAAAAAATGAACTTTCACGAAATTCTAATTCATGGAGATGCACCTGTATATGGTTTATGAGGACACAAATCTGTATAATAACATGGTTATTACAACATGGTGGTTTATGAGGACAGTGCCTATGTCCCTGTAAACCAAAAGCTTAAAAAAAAAAACATACTAAAGGTGTTTTTATTTGAAAATCTAAAAATGCACAAAGTCTCATGTGAGGGCTAAGTTTAGGTTTAGGGCAAAAGCACATACAGTTTGTACAGTATAAAAACCATTACACCTATGAAGAGTCCCCGTAAACCATAAATGCCAGACTGTGTGTGTGTGTGTGTGTGTAGCTGAGGGGACAGCCTCTCCTTTTTCACCTCCGTCTGAAAATTAAAGTGAATCAGAAACTCAAGTGAATCATTTGCACAGCAGCAGATCTGAAAGTGAATCATATCACAGAAACTCTGAACTACAGACAGACTCACTGTTTCTAATTTAGCAAACAAGAGTCTGCTGAATGAAAGAGCTTGATTATATTGATATTCTTCATGACAATAATAATCTTACCGTGTTATTACTCTGTGAAGAGCTGCTGGATGGCTGTGAACATCAGAGATCAGGTGTTAATGGAGAAAGGAGCTTGAGTGTGAAATGTGTTTCTGACAGCAGATTCAGAGCGTCAGTGTGTGTGTGTGTGTGTGTGTGTGTGTGTGTGTGTGAGTGAGTGAGTGAGTGAGTGAGTGAGTGAGTGAGTGAGTGAGTGAGTGAGTGAGTGAGTGAGTGTGAGTGTGTGAGTGTGTGTGTGAGTGAGAGAGAGTGTGAGAGTGTGTGTGTGAGAGCGTGTGGCGTGCATGTGTGTTTGTGAGAAAGTGTGTGTAAGAGTGAGTGTGAGTGAGTGTGTGTGTGTGTGTGTGTGTAAGAGAATGTGAGAGTGAGAGAGTGTGTAAGAGTGAGAGTGTGTGTGTGTGTGTGTGTGTGTGTAAGAGTCAGAGAGTGTGTGAGAGCGTGTGTGTGTGTGTGTGTGTGTGTGTGTGTGTGTGTGTGAGAGAGTAAGAGTGTGTGAGAGAGATTGAGTGTGTGTGTGTGTGTGTGTGTGAAAGTGTGTGTTAGATTGAGAGAGTGTGTGTGTGTGTGTGTGTGTGTGTGTGTGTGTGTGTGTGTGTGTGTGTGAGTGAGTGTGAGTGTGTGTGAGAATGAGAGCGTGTGTGCGTGTGTGTGTGTATGTGTGTGAGTGTGAGAGAGTGTGTGAGAGAGTAAGAGAGTGTGTGAGAGAGAGTGTATGTTAGAGTGAGAGTGTGAGCGTGTGTGTTAAAGTGAGAGAGTGTGTGTAAGAGTGAGAGCGTGTGTGTGTGTGTGTGTGTGTGTGTGAGAGGCGAGAGCGAGAGCGTGTGTGTGAGAGTGAGAGCGTGTGTGTGAGAGTGAGAGCGTGTGTGCGAGAGTGAGAGCGTGTGTGCGTGTGTGTGGCTTCAGTCTGGCTGTGAAGGCCTTGCATGAGAAGGCTCGGAGGTCATTTTATGCCATCAAATCCCGGTTAGGCAAATTAAAATTACCAATTAAAACATGGGTTATATTATATCACGCAATCATTAAACAAATTCTACTGTACGGGAGTGAAATTTGGGGACCAGGAATACATTGAAAAAATTGGGATAAATCTTCAATAGAAAAACTACAACTAGAAATTATCAAAACATTTTAGGGGTCCATAGAATACAACCATTTAAAGAAAGACAAATCCTCTCCAAATACAGATTAAGTGACCATGATCTAGAAATATTGAGAGAGGAAGACATAGACAAACATGGACCGAGCGAGAGCAGAGGATCTGTAGACACTGTGATCTACAGCAAATAGAGGACGAGAAACACTTTCTGATGATGTGTCCCAAATATCTCCATGTGAGGGAAACATTTCTCCCCAGATTTGAAGCCCTGATCCCATCATTTACAGAGAAAATGCCCTTCTTACTCGGAGATGATAACACAGCTGCACTCGCTGCTAAGTATCTATTAACCATTCACAATGTTAGATGTTCAACATGATTAACTTGAAACTGACTTACTTGATATTTGTATTTATTTAGATGGATTTTATTTTATATATATATATATATATATATATATGTATGTTAATGCTTTGACAACATTGTGTTACACAGTCATGCTAATAAAGCTCATTTGAATTGAGTGAGTGAGTGAGTGAGAGTGTGTGATAGTGAGCGAGAGCGTGTGTGAGAGAGTGAGTGAGTGAGTGAGTGAGTGAGTGAGTGAGTGAGTGAGTGAGTGAGTGAGTGAGAGAAAGAGAGAGAGAGAGAGAGTGTGTGTGTGTGTGTGTGAGAGAGAGAGAGCGAGAGTGTGTGTGTGTGTACCTGAGGGTTGGTCCTCTTCTCTCGCTCCTCTTCTCCTATAATAAGCGCCAGGGCTGCCTGTGCTGCCTCCTCTTCGGCCTGCTGTCTGCTGCAGGAGATCATGGGGAGGAACGAGCGCCCCCCCACCGTGAACTGACAACTAAACCTGAGAGACAGAGACACATGAGCAGAGAGATGAGAGTGAGAGACCGTGTTCTCCCGTACGAAAATGAACCATAGTTTTATCAAGTAAAAGTGTAGTAACCATGGTTTTATTTTTGATCATTTTACTTACTTTAAGAAAAATGTACGGTGGCCAAGAGAGCTCAACACGCTGCAACTTCAGAAAACACGTGCAAATAGAAAAACGCCAGCAAATCAAGAAATCATCTTCATCAGTTTGACAGCAGGTGCTGCACATGCTCACAACACAAACAAATACACATTTTATTTGAAGCGCGTTTGTTTTGGTTGTGTTATAGCGTGTGTGTTGTCAAATTGATGAAGTCGTTTTCTTAATTTGCTGGTGTTTTTTCTATTTGCAGTGCATTGAGCTCTCTCGGCCACCGTAGAAAAATACAGTTAATTTAGCCCCCCCAGCAAACAAGACTAAACATGATATGCCATTTTGCTTATCTGGTCGCCTAAATACATCTGGATTTTAATAATTTGTAGATATAAAAGCATGGATAGGTTTTGTAAGGGCTTGTTTATGCTACAGTGTGAGGACCGAATGCGCTCACTAGTTAAACCCGACATGTTTTACATTGTGGGGACCATCCTGCGGTACTAAATACTAAACTATGTTTATCTGAAAGTGTAACAATACAAACAGGTTTGCTGTAAGGGGTAAGTTTAAGGGTAGGATTGGGTTAAGGCAGTGGTTCTCAAACTTTTATACGAAGCACCACCTCACAAAATATTCACCATCATGACCAACATTAAAATACAGCAGCGTACTAGACCTAATTATTCAGCTACAGCGCTGCACAGTTCAAAGACAAGGCCGTTTTATTCCTAATAAGAATATTTGTTTTTGTCAGCCACTTTGTAAATATACAGTTTGAACATTAACAGTGCTTACAAACAGGTAAATAAAAAACTTAATGATTACATTAAAATGTATTGTACCTAAAAGTTAATTATAAACTGTACTGTAAAAAACAACTTCACTCAAATAAATATTAAATGTATTGTGTTATAATTAATTTAGTGATTCTTCTGCATACACTATTGGTACTCGTAACACACTTTGAGAACTACTGGGTTAAGAGATAGAAAATAGCGTTTGGTCAGTTTAAAACAATATAAGTCTATGGAAAGACCACAGTTCACAGAAACCGTGTGTGAGTGTGCGAGTGCGAGAGAGAGTAAGTGTGTGTGCATAAGTGTGTGAGTGTGTGTGCATAAGTGTGCATAAGTGTGCGAGTGTGTGTGCATAAGTGTGCGTGTGCGAGAGTGAGCGTGAGTAAGTGTGTGTGCATAAGTGTGTGAGAGTGAGAGTAAGTAAGTGTGTGCATAAGTGTGTGTGTGTGTGTGTGTGTGTGTATATAAGTGTGTGTGTGAGTGAGTATGTGTGTGAGAATAAGTGTGAGTGTGTGTGTAAGTGTGTGTGTGTGGGTGGGTGAGTGAGTGTGAGTGTGAGAGTGTGTGAGTGTGTGTTTGTGTGTATAAGTGTGTGCGTGTGTGAGAATAAGTGTGAGAGAGGGAGAGAGTGTGTGAGAGTGAGAGTGTGAGCGTGAGAGCGAGTGTGAGAGCGAGTGTGAGAGCGAGTGTGAGAGAGAGTGTGAGAGAGTGAGTGAGAGTGTGAGAGTGTGTGTAAGTGTGAGTGTGTGTGTGTGTGTGTGTGTGTGTGTGAGTGTGTGAGTGAGTGAGTGAGAATAAGTGTGAGTGTAAGCGTGTGTGTGTGTGTGTGTGTGTGTGTGTGTGTGTGTGTCTGGGTGGGTGAGTGAGTGAGAGAGTGAGAGAGAAAGAGAGAGAGAGAGAGAGTGAGTGTGAGAGTGAGTGAGAGTGTGAGTGTGTACCTCCGTGCGTCGGCGGGCCCCGTTTCCTCGATGAGCTCCAGCAGGTCCTCCCCACGAGCTCGTGCATACTCTCGCAGGCCAGAGAGGGAGTCGTTTTGAAGGCAGCTCATCAGCCCTGACTGTCTTTTTCTGCTTCTCTGTAGGAAAAAAAAGGCAAGCCTTACTTAGTATTTTTGTCTGGTTTCAAAAATTATTAAATTAAGATGTGTTTACTAGATAGCAACATTATATAGATAAATAAACATTTAGTCTTGTGTTTGGGGGATCTTTTTTTTTTATTTAAGTGAATTTTCCATAAAACAAGAAAAATTATCTGCCAGACAATTGTACTTATTTTAATCAAAATGCAATTACAGTAGTTTAGTTTTTTTGTCCCCAGGAAACATTTAGTCATTCAAATGACTAAGAACTCAAAAACAAGACTAAATATCTTACGTAATTTTGCTTATATAGTAAATGCATCTCAATTTAAGATTTTTTGGATAGTATTGTTCCCTAGTCAAAATATAAGACAAGCCTTTTCTTGCCATGCATATAAATCGAGTCGCTGGCCGTTCGTGCGTCTCGTCTGTTTGCTCCTGTAATAACTAATGGAAAACAGTCCCAGACTCATCAGTCTGCTTTCATTACACTGTCACCCGTCACTTTCAGATCGAGCCGCAGCTGAACGTCACAGGAATAAGAGAAACTCATTTGGCTGTTTGATGTGGAGCTCAAGCGGCATCTTAGACTTCATCTGGACAGACTCAAGTCTCAGAGACTAATTCTCATGTCTACAGCGCTGTAGCATCTTTCTAGAGCTTCCCGTTTCTCCTCTGATTCCTGTTTCTCTCTGTAATCATAGTCTTTCTGTGGTTTCAGTCCTTCTCTTACCTTCTCTGGTAGCGGTCCTTGTTTTTGTAGCTCCTCCAGAGCTGCTTCGGCCGCTGCACATTTAGCAGTATTCTTGTTCCCGCCGGCCCCCTCCGGAAAAACCTCCTCCCCAATCTTCAGCTGCATCGTATATCTAACAGAGAGAAAGATGAAGCAGAAAGACACGAGTCCCAGCAGATCTAATGAAGATTCATCTGCATTCTCTTGATGAGGGACTTGTCACTCATTTCAAAGCGCTGCTCTTACCGCCGATAATGTTGTTAAACTATCGTCTTTATGTCTGAGATGATATATTTAAGGGTAGCACAATTCAAACACGCATATAATTCAGAGTGCTGCATTATATGCATGCAATTAACAATATACACTACCAGTCGAAACCTTTAGAGAGGTCATATGAGGAGATGTCAAGTGTTAATTTCTCTTTGGAGCGTTACAAGCTAAATAGATAAGATCCCTGAATCTACAAAGACTAAAGTCTCAAAACCAAAGAGATATTCTTTATCAAAGTTAAGACTCGACCACACCCTCCTAAAACGCCTCATTCAAACACATCTACGTCACACGATGAGGGGAGATTTGCATAACTCCACCCAAATGTACACACAGTGAAAGAAGGCGGAGCTATTATTCTGGCTGTAGTGTTGTAGTCATGTCCTGGAGACGCTGTGTTTTGTTGTAAAGAAACTACTTTGTTTGGCTTCCAAAAGAAGACACAACTAGACATCAGTGGTTGAGATGTATTCACAACACTGTTCCAGACCACAAATATTGAGTGCGTGCCATGCATTTTACGCAGGACTGTGTCTTGAACCTGGAAGAGTAGCCTACAATGTGAACACTATTAATGGCTGTGAACACTATAAAGTGAGGCAATTCCAGCTTTGCAAGAACAGTCCGGTGCTTCTGGCTCATAGCCTGTAATTATGTATTTATATTTAAATCATTTTCCTCTGACGATTCAAATGAGTTTTGAGCGGTGCTTGTTTGACGTTTCTACGATCACAAATGTATACAAAAGGTAATTTTTACGCATAAAAAGACAGTATAAGTCATTATAATCAGTCATTATGTCCTCACTGGATGCAACAAATGCCTCGTTTATAATGGGTTTTATTGTTTTAGTCTTCTCAGAACGATCAGCTTTGTAAAAATCAGCGTGTTTCAGAAAAGCGGGGCATAGACGAGCAACAATAATGTACAGTATGTGGAAAATAATGTGTTTTTTGAGCCACAAACCACGTAAACGCATTGCATTACACCAAATAATACTCTTTTAGCAACGTCATATGACCTTTACAAATATGCCAAGCCACTCATCAACCGAAGGAATCCAAAGGCTAAGCTTTTAGGGTTACAGCTCCATTAGTTGTGTTTAATTTAAGTAAATAATTACTCCATTAGAGCTCAAAATGGTGAGGTCTGTGTTGAACAATAGAATCATAAAACTCTGTACCGTGTCAAACACTAATTTTTACCTGCATTTACCTTAAAGCATATGTAAATAACAGCAAGGTCGTCATTAGTTTCACTTTCTTCATTGTCTTTATGTGAACAACGAAGGAACGTTACGTCTTTAATATTTTGCCATGTAAGGACTCTTATTTTGAAAGGGGGTATATTACATTTTACTGGGCATATTCTATGCATCATTAATTAATATTATTCAAAGAGACTTTTTATTCATATCATTTGTAAAAAATAAAAATGGCTTCAGGTCGAGCGCGCGCGCAGCTTGGGGTCAGAAAAATGGCGCGGCTAATAGACCGGCATATTGTGTCAAGGAGAAACAGACAAGCCTTATAGATAGATAAGATACTTTTTATTATTATTTGTACCTTTCCATTTTTGTCTTAGGTGTCTGGCTTTGTTTTGTGTACACAAACAAGGAGGGCACAAAGTCAGGACTACTGGAGTCAAGTGATGCCTCTCCTACAAAAAAGAATTGCACACATTGATTACAACACGATCTACTGTTGTCATAGTGAACGCGCTAATGTAAAGCTAGTCTGCTATCTGCTAAGTCTGTAGCATGCCACAGGTCACAATTTATGCCAGATATCAAACTTCACCTAACTATTAAATCAGTCTACAGTTTACAGAAAACATTTGTTTACTTATCATGGCTTAACTCTACCGTTGTTGGCACAATGTTGGTGCTAGCCTGCGGCTAACTACTAGCAGCTGGCTACGTCTGTAGCATGACACAGGTCCATGACATTTACAACACTATTAACCTGCATAGCTTAACGTATAGAAAACTGTTCATGCAAGCCAGGCTTTCGAGTTTAAGCAAACAGAAAGGGATGATAAAGGATCAGTTACCTGATATGAAGTGAGCGCTACAAACACGAGCCTCTTTGATCGTAGCATTTTCCCAGTCTGCCCGTTTAATAGCTTGCAGCCACAGAGTCGTCTATTTTTTTGAACGGATGAGATCCTGCAGGAATCCTGAAAAACTTGACTCCAGAACTGGTGCGATTTTCACAGTCCACGACGCAACAAATAGGCATTTGTTCTTGACGAGAAATTATCTGGTTAAAACACAATTCAATGGGCTGGAATGAACTTTCTGACCCCAACATGCGCACTGCGAACTTCAAATGTTCCTGTGACGTCAGGGGCGTAGCCGTCATTTCAAAAGTGTGGGGGCGTAATGTCTATGTCTATATTCACATATGTCTAGAGTTATACCTGTTTTTTTTAGTTAACCCTTGTCTAATAGACAGATTGGATTTTTAATCATACCTTTTTGCTTAATATGCTTTATGATTATATTAATATATATGATTATAAAACAGAAAGAAAAAAAATATATAACAGCTTGTCACTGGCTGGCTTTACGCTTAAAAGGACATCTTTGAACCTTGTTTACCCCAAAATGTTTCAAGGTTGTACATTAAGATACATATTGGTATTCTAAGGTACTAATGTGCACCTTTTTGTGTATAAGTTACACAGATGTCCTTATAAAAGTTCTATTGTTTACATATTTTACATTGTATTTAGTGTATGTTGTATGTACAGTATATGGCACACAGTAATAGATACATTCATATACTACTTTATTCTGTTATGTTCTATTATACAGTCCATGTTTTAGGAGTTAAATAAAAACAAACTAATGCAAAGAAACTATGTATTGAGCTCAACTGACAAACATGTCAAGGTATGTAGACCCTAAATCAATTAAACAACGAGATTAAATAATCATTTAGTGACATTTCATTTAAGCTTTCTGGATGGTTTGTTTAAAAGTAGTGGCTTTTGACACAGTATTAAAGCTAACATCTAAATATTAGTGGTGGGTCATATCGGCGTTAACGTGCGTTAACGTGAGACTCTTATCGGCGATAAAAAATATCGCCGTTAATCTATCCTCAAAGTTGGGTTGGGAGCTGGGTCTATACTACGCAAGCTATGATGACTTTCACCCTGATATTTTAGCCGGATGTATACCTAGCCGAATTGCACTGAAGTAGAACGAGTCTTCGAACTAGAGGCTCGCAGTCCGTGATGGACAGATTGTTAACGGCTGGTCTATGTGGTAATACACTCGGGCAGGACATCCAAACGCTCACCTATCATTCATCAACCTCAAATATGGCTTTTCATCTGAAAGATGTATGTAGTAGCAACTTTACATGGCCGCTCAATATGATGTTAACCTAGAGAAATGTGCGCTATTGAAGTGTTTGTGTGGAAGCGCGTTTGCTGCAGGACAGGCTCCGGTGCGCTCACTTGCTCTTAAAATCTCCGTCATTCTTGGTCATACAGATAAAAGTAGCCTAATACATCTTTCGAATCTGTAAAGACTCTACGTTTATTTGTGTGCACTCAGAATAACAACGAAACGCTATGCTTTTAAGCAAACAGGATGCGCTTTAGGTCTCATGTGAACTTGAGCGAGAAACAAACTCGAATATATCTAAAAATACAGTACATAGAAAAATATATCTATAACGTTAGAGAGTGAAATGTCTAAAAATAAAAATAGAAGACGTGTGTGTAGCATGGATGATTTACATAAACTTTAATCTGTGCAACACTGTGCATAATAAGATGGCTTTCAGTTCAATATAATAACAAAACGACATTTTGGGTTTTATTCAACTAATAAGGTGGCACGCTGTGATCTGTACTATATTTTTACTGTAATTGACAGTTATCGGCAAAAAAAAAAACAACAACACGGGAGTGGGAGGGAGTGGGAGTCATTCTTCCGGGAGTGGAACGATTTTCCTCCAGTTGTTTTCGTGGGATTGGGACGGAAGAGATTAAAGTTTGTGATGCATTTTGGAAACAGGAGATGAGCCCCTGGTCTATCAAATGTGCCACCTGGCTTGAGAAACCCGTTCTCAAAGACTTACTTTAGTCATTATTTGGGTAGCACACATATTCTGAATGCCTTCGCAGAATTCAAATGAGCCATTCTAATCAAGATTAAAAAATAATCTATGCCCACCTCTACTAAATATATAAAGCTACTTAAAACTGAAGTATACAAAAGAACAAATTAGTCTGATTAGTCTATGTTAAAAGGTGTAAGAAATATCTGTATGTAATGCTGTAAATAATCTGTCCTTACATTCACTATTAACTATGACGTTTGCCTCAATAACCTCTTAATTTACTGATTATTAATAGCATGTAAGGTAGTCGTTGTAGTTGTTAAGTTTAGGTATTAGGTAGGATTATGGGATGCAAAATATGGTCATGAACAATACCATACCGAGTTGTTAATCATACTAATGTTAATATGTGTTTCTATATTTGACTAATTATGTGTTTTTATGATTGGTTCATATATAATCCTACACACACTTGTGTATTCATAGATTGTATACAATGTAAAAACAGCCAGGTGTTAAAAGCCACTCTATCTGTTCTCACCTGTGAAGTTTATCAGCCTGATATCTTGCTCTGACAAACCTAGGCTGTCTGTTTCTTGTTTATTCTTGACAACATAAAATGTAAGATTAGTGCAATAATGAAAGTCTAAATTAAGATCGTTATATCGGATCGTCAATGCATGCATACTTGACTGAAATACATTATGTAGAATTGTCTTAAACGTGTCACAACGCTGTAAAATCTCAGTTCAACATTATCTTTATTCTTATTTGAAGGGTTCTGATAACATACGTGTTAAAATAACGTTACAAAAGAGTTACGAAAAATACACTGAAAATAAGTGCACGTTTGTTCAGGCAGCTTTTTTGCTCTCCATATAATTAACATCACAACTAGCTAATTATTCAACAAGAGCACTAGCAGAGTCACTCAACATCGTGCAACGCTATTCGGATGCCTCTGCACTCACATTCAACCCCCCCTCCAAACAACAACAGACCTCATACCTTTATCGATGTAGAAATCCATTAGAAACGCAGCACAGGTGTTTGTCCCCTTCCTCTAATGAGATGTAAGGCAGATACTATGGGCGCAACCACTGTCACCAACTTAGCCATTTGTTTTGCTAAATTTAGCAACTGTTCAGACCACCTTAGCACCTTTTTATTCCAAAAGCACATAGAAACAAATTTAGCTTTTTTTTTTTAAATGGCAACTTTTGTAACCGTTGATAATTGCCTGAAACCGGTTACCTAGCAGTGCACACATCGCGTGAATGGAGTTACCTGCTATTTTCTTAATTGTTACATTTAATAATAATTAATTCATGAAACTTTCTTAGTAGCACGCGATTGTTGATCAGTTAGTACAGCTGTGAGAAAAATGGAAAATATACTATTAATTTTCCAGGATATTATCCATTGTAACCCTGTAATCTGAAAACACAATGTGTAATTTAAAATGCAAGTAAAAAACAATACGGAAATTATTTCATATTACCATAGTTAGTAGATTGTGCCCTATTTTTACAGACTTTTCTTAGAGTGTAGCACACTAACTAACTACTAATACACTGCGTAAAGCATAAGTGATGAGAATATGTAATATTACTAGCAAGCGTGTGATTTGAGTGTCTGCGTTTGCTTGTTTATTTGCCTCTTTATGACAAATTGCTTGTTTTCATCAAGTCGTTTTGGATAAAAGCATCGTGTGTGTTTCTGGGTTGTGTTCGTTGTGCGTCTGTGGTAAACTCGATGAAGTGGTTTTCTATTTGCATGTGTTTTCTTCTGTTGTAGCGTGTTGAGCTCTCTCGGCCACCGTAACAACACATCTCGTGCACATCTTTCAAAACAAGCGTCTTGCAGCAGAAACACAAAACTGAAGTATGTCGTTGTTTCTTTGACGGCACTCTTCACGATACACCAGCCGAGAAACACTCTACCTTTCCTATATGTGACCCTGGAGCACAAAACTAGTCTTAGGTGTCAATTTTTAGAAAGTGAGATTTATGCAACATCTGAATGAATATTTCCATTGATGTATGGTTTGGACAATATTTGTAAATCTGGAATCTGCGGGTGCAAAACAATCTAAATATTGAGAAAATCACCTTTAAATTGTTCAAATGAAGTTCTTAGCCATGCATATTAATAATCTAAAATTAAGTTATATATTTACAGTAGGAATCTTCATGCAACATGATCTTTATTTAATGTCCTAATGATTTTTGTCATAAAAGAAAAATGTATAATTTTGACTCATACAATGTATTGTTGTCTATTGCTACAAATATACCTGTGCTGCTTATGACTGCTTTTGTGCTCCAGGGTCACATATTTATACATCACATCTACATTTAAAATATAGCCCACTCCCGCAGAGTTTATCTCTAGCCCTAATCAAACACACCTGAGCGTGCTAATCAGGTCTTCAAGGTCATTAGAGAATCACAGGTAGTGAGTTTAACTCTAGCCCTAATCAAACACACCTGAGCGTGCTAATCAGGTCTTCAAGGTCATTAGAGAATCACAGGTAGTGAGTTAGATCAGGGTTGGAGCTAAACTCTGCAGCAAAAACAATCTCCCGGGAAAGATTTGAGGAACCCTGGCCTACACATTGTGCATGCTAACGCCAGCAATCAAACACGAGTGTCGCAGGTTCAAGACTCACTTTATTGATGATCAACAGGTTAAAGCAAATTTAGTTCGTGGCCCGGTCCTGTTTTGCTTTTCATTAAAAGTCACCTTCCGCCCCGTCCTCTGGCCAAAGGTGTACACCATAGATACGGGATGGTCCATGATAATTATATTGTTTGGTTTTGCTGCTCTTCCGCATTTCTTCCTCTTTTAAGTGTTTTCTGGCAGGTGTCAAATTAATTAAGGTTTGAGGTTCATATCGCCATCTACTGTGCTGGAGAGAAATAGTTTTTTTTGGGGGGGGGATATGTAACCCCGGCCATTTCAACGCTGCACTTGATGTCTTTTTGTCTTCCGGTTTGTATTTCCACAGCAAACAAATTTATGAATAAACCGCTCATTTTAAAATCACCATAACATCTGCTTCAAACATTGCAATGCTCACGATAACATTCATTAACTCTACAATTAAATCCGCTTCAGCTAATTGCTTGTGGACAGTAGAGTCTCCGCAAACGTTCAAAGACATAAATCTAAAGATGGCTGTGCACTTGTTCTCTGACGCATTCACCGCTTATTATTATTATTAATTCAAGATTTTCCTGTAGGGTTTTTAATTTGTGAATATTAACAGAAAGCCTGTGGTACACATAGCATGACAATACTTCAACGTTTGATCTACAACATAAACCGCACACCCCAAACATTCCTGGTACTTAATACTTATCTAATAACTTACTGTTTTTATAAACATAACTGCTTCAATTCAAAATAAAACAAACAAAATACAAATATTTGCAGCTTTTTCTCTCACATTTCTGACTCTTTTCCAAATGTCTGACTCAAAACGGCAAGAAACAAAGCCAGAATTGTGAGATAAAAATAACTTTTTTTTAATATATATATTTTATTTTATTCCGTGGAGGAGGCAAGTTTATCTAGTTTATCAGTTATCATCTGCTACTCGTCTTTCTGTGATGCTGAAGCACAGGATTATAGTTCAAAACTCAATGCATCATAATAATGATCTTTTTAGATTCACATGTGGGAGGATATAGTTTCAGGTGCAGGTGGCTAGTCATCTGATCAAGACACATCATAAACAGATGGTGTTTCTGCAGTTCTGTCCTGTTGTTGATGGTGTGCTCCGTGTATGTTATTAGCTGTGTGGTTTTGTTTGCGTTGAATAGCTGTAACTTGACGGCACAATTCTCTCATCTTCAGGTGATCTTTTCTTCTTTTAGGCTGATTGTTTAAGAGGTTTTTATTCTCTGTCTGGGAAGCGGAGCTTGCTGCGGTACTTCAATGGGCTGACGGCCGTGTGGGAATGCTGAATAATGGTAAATGCTTATGAGTTTGATGTGGTTCATCTCTGTGCTCTTGTTTTATAGTACCTTTGATCTGTCATGTTATTGAGAGCTGAGATTGGGTAACTGTGCTGCAGTTGTAGTTTCGATAAAATTTGTTTTATATTATGGGCTGTCTTGATGTGTATTAACGTGCATGTTGTCTTTGTTAAAGGGGCAGTCCAGCCACTGTTTCTTGTATATGTAAGCGTTATATTGTGCGTGTCATTTGTTTCTGTGGTACTGCTCTCCTCTTTGTGTGCTCCAGTGCTCAGGGCCGGGTCTGCATCGACGCTAAACCTCCTGCGGTGTAGGTGATTTGGGTGGAGTGGCACTTCTGTGTGGTGTGTACTAGAAGGTCGGCACTGTAATGATGACTTATTTGCAGTGGTTTTCTTCTGTTTCTTACAGGTCCATAAGAGCAGGCCTGACCCTCTTGCAGTCTCGAGGAGAGCTGTTTAATACTTATGTGTATTTTATTGATCCGTTTTAACATTTGATGGTCTGTGTTGGACAAAATTGTGATTTCTTACAAACGACATTGTTGCCTAGAATCAAGTATTGTGATTTGTGGAGGGCTCCTCCTGCCTTAAATTTCCTATGCTACACATATTACAAACTATTCATAAACATGTATTCTGTGGCTTCTCACATCAACTTCGATATCAAAACGTGGCACAAACTGAGAGAGGGAGAACACACCCAAATGAAGGGTCTCTTAAAGCGCCAGTACTGTTTATTAATAATTGCTTATATGAAATCCAGACCTATACATATCAGTTAAAGTAAATGCAACGTTGTCCAAATAAAAGGATCATTAATAGTTTTTAATACAAGGGGATTTTGAGTGAAATTAATAAAGTTTATTTTAGACCACTGATATTTTGTTCTTTATATTTTACCCCAGAAAACAGACACGCAGATGTTTATGATAAACAGTAAGTTATCTGGTCTAGATGTCATGAACTTGTCACAGGATATGACATCACATGTCCCGCCTCTGCTGCGCTCTGATTGGTCTTCCCAAACACGTTCAGCTCCCAGCATCCCGAGGCCTTCTGAAGAGACCAGCTGGAGCCAAGGGTCCTTCTGGAGCTCGGGTTCGGCTGAAACACACCGATAGTTAGACAGGAGGAAGCTGGAGCATCATTTCTATATGATTATCATTAAAGCAGATCAGTTCAGACAGGATTCTTCTTCAGGAGAGACATCTATAACCAGATCCAATGCTCTGAAACACTGTCACGGAGCGAGTTTCATCCTTTCTGAAGGAGAGAGACCAGCTGTGATCAGACACATGCTAAGATAACTAATCACTTCCAGTTTAAATCACACACACACACACACACACACACACACACACACACACACACACACATCTAAATGTAACGAATACTGTATAATCTAACCCTTACTGTACAAATGTGTATGATTATTCAAGCATGATGATCAATTCAGACTACATTATGAGCTGCACTTAATGATTACTGTACATAATAATCTGCTTTTCTCTTTTATTATCTCCTGTCACATGAATTAAGTGATTGTTGCTTTTCATTAATTATAATCTTAAGCGGACTCATTCTGAAACTATCAACATGCAACAGTGTTTCTTAGGTATTTTCAGTGTTTAGAGTGAATGCACAATTATTTTTTTTAAATATTAAATCTCCATAAGCAGATAAACATTATTGATGCAGCTTGTCCTTCATTTTTTGTCTTAGAAAGAGCAGATCCTTGCTATATTTAAAATATGTCCTTTAAACCAGTGTTTAAGGCATCTCTCATTCACATAAACAACAATACATGTAAATTATATCCATCTATAATGTTACACATTAAAGCATTAAACTGGGTTATTGTTTATCGCAGCATTTTTGACCACATATAAGTAAACACACTCAGCTTTTCAAAGTATACTGCATTCGATAGCGCACCTTGTTCGGTGTCTGCGCTTTTCTTCCCAAAGTTTGGCTAAAGTGGTAAAAAAAAGTTTCACCTTTTGAAACAAGTTACAGGAAAAAAATATTACTTTCTCACACACACAGGCACGCACACACACACACACACACACACACTTTAAAACCGCATTTTATCATTGCAAGCTCCAAAACCAATGCTAAAACCACTTATAAAGAGGAAGTTATATGTGCTTGTTTTTTGCAATAGTAATGATCAAATATATGAGAAACGCAGCTTTACCAAGCAATGGAAGAAATCATAATTTATTAACTCTGAATCAACTGAACCAGTTACTTCATTAAATGATTCAGCTCCACACACTGTTCAGAAAACTCACTGCAAACATGCATAAACACAGCTTTTACAAACAAAGCCAAATGCTTAATTGAATGTGTAATTATTAAATGTAAAAGCTCTTTGAAGTCCCGTTCTGAATCAAATGATCAGCAGGATAGGAGATTGCGATGCATCTGAAACACTGAGTTTAGCGTTACAGCGAGTCTCTTATATTCGTTTATGGAGAAAACAAGCACCAAAACTGGGAAATCTTTATGCATAACCCGATTAATAATTACAGCATTCTAACAATATCAGTTACTTTGTGTAGAAGAGCAGAGATGAATCCTCAGCTGAACGGAGGTCACTCACATGAGAACAATAAACTAAATATAGAGAAGAACGTGTTTGTTTGAAACCAGTTACAGTTTTAAAGATGAACTTGTACTTTTATTGCAGAATGAAATCATTTACATTGTTCAGAGCATGCTGACAGTCTGTAGTTTGATCACGATGATGTTACAGATACAAAAGACACCTGAACTTACACAAAATATAATGAAGTACTTGAAAATCATTGAAAGCGAATCATTTGCACAGCAGCTGATCTGAAAATCCAGCAGAAGAGACTCCAGCGAGTTCAACACGGATCTGGATCATTGAGCAGCTCTCTTTACATTTCAGCATCATTTAACTCAAAATAGTGATGGAAAAATTCACTGCGTGCATTAATGGGACCCAAAAACACTTCAAAATCACTACAGACAGCATGCTAACGCTAACAATCCTGACTGATCAATGCTTCAGGAGCTCAACAGTTATATGTGAAATTTTATTAAGATCAATAAACAAACAGAGTAGGGAGATAAAATGTCATATATAATTCAAATCAGGGTAAATGGAGGGGAAAGCAGGGTAATAAATAAAGACGGGGTAAAACAGTAAAAATCCATTGTTTTAAAAACACTCAGGAGGGAGACCTGGGGAAAGAAAAGATCAAAGTCTTACAAAAATGCTTTTTCAGAAACTTATGTTTCATGGAGTGTAAAGACGCTTTTACCAAACACTTGGAGAAGAAAATAATTATAATAAAAAATAAAATAAAGCATGGACACTGAACAAGCATGAATCTATAGTGCCCTCTCAAATGGAATATACTCTGTAAAGCTCAGAGTGTGTTCAACCGTGCGTTTGCGTGTGTGTGCGTGCGCGTGAGAGAGAGTGTATGCACACACACGTGTGAGTGAACCTGAGAGGTCGGCACTTTCTCCGTCTCGTCAATCAGGCGGTCAAGGCTGCCATCACTGCTGCTCTCTGGCCTCCTTGTTGCTGGAGGAGTTCATGGGGGGGGGACACATGTGAGACACATGTGATCATTATGACTGTGTGCCTGTATTTATCACATTATGGGACCAAGTGTCCCCAGAAGGAAAGTAATACCAGTAAATGTTGACCTTGTGAGGACATGTTTTAGCTCCTCATGACGAAACAAGCTTATAAATCATAAAATAAATAAAATTTTTGAGAATCTAAAATTGCTGAAAGTTTAAGGGTTGGTGATAGAATATACAGAATAAAAACCATTACGCTTATGGAATAGCGCCATGAAACACGTGTGTGTGTGTGTACCTCCATGCATGCTTCTGGAGGTCAGAGAGGCCGTGTCTTAAGATACCAGCAAGCAGCCCTGTCTGTCTCCTGCTGCTCCAGAACAGAGATATACGCTCTATTAGATCAGACACAGAACATGAAGCAGATGGGAATAAATGTGTTGTAAGTCACTAATTCGTAGCAAAATATTATAGCAATTACACAATTTATTTTCAAAATAATGTTACCTTTATTATTCTGTATCATTGTTCAAATCATCCTGCAGGCCGTATGTTTGACACCACTGATCTAGATCTTTCTGTTTCTCTCAATCAGACTCTTTCAGTTCTTCTCTCACCTTCTCGCTCTTCTTTGCAGCTCCATGAGAGCCGTCTCGGCCCGTTTAACCAGGATCTTATTCAGGCCGACCTCCTCCGGGAACATCTCCTCCCCAGCTTGAACTGACCTGAGAAGCTACAGAGAGAAAGACCAGAGTGACCGCAGATCCAATGAAGATTCATCTGCTTTCTCGTCTCAATCCCAGATGATAAAATCAGGCGACTCGTGTGTTCAGACAGGCGTTACATGGAAATATAGCACCGTGTCTTCAGCAAAGAGCTGATTTGGTTCTTGTAGCTGCAGCAGGACCGTCATAATGCATTTTATTTGTGGTGCGCTCTTCTTAAACCCAAAGGGAAACAATTAAAACAAGAACAAAACTGTTAATTAAAAACAACCTTAAATAAACGTGTCTTACCCATCATTTTAAAGCATGTCTGATGGTAGAAGCAAACAGTCCATAGCTTGGGGCTTTACATGAAGCGCTCTCTCTCTCTCATTACATGAAGACTGATGAAGTAGAAGAGAGAGAGCAGAACGGAGAGAGTGAGGTGGACTGGAAGGACTAACAGGATCTCAAAGATACACTTCTGTGTTAAACTTAGAGCTTGAAAATCAATCCTTAACTGTGCGACTGTAATGTGTTCCCGATCAGCAGAAGATTGAATCGAGAGAAACTCTAGATTAGATCATGACACAGAGAAGTCGATGGAAGATGGAGCCGATGGCAGTGTTTCTCCTCCTTTAAATACCACAAGATTAAATGTTTTTAATTACACTGAAAGAACAGTTCATTATTAGCCCCAATTTCACATTAATTTAATTCAAGCTTTCATCTGAAGAATCCAAACACACTGTTTTCTGGAGGAATTAATATATTTGTGTAATCATCTCAGAGATCTGTTGAACACTTCGAGACAGTAACAAACACAATCATAAAGCTGAATGAGCAGACTAATAAAGCATGAATTCATTAATTTCTTCACACTGAGAAAGCAGCAGATTCTGTGGTTATTCACTCAGATCAGAGACTCACCTGAACGACGCTGTTGTTTCTGCTGTAATTCCTCCAGATCTTCTTAAATAAGGAGAACAAAGCTCTCAACGAGGACCAGCTGAGTCTCGTAAACCAATCACATTACAGCCTCGACTCACTGAATCACTTCTGACTTTGACCACTGTGTGTCTCTGATGATGGGAGAAACGAACCGTTTTGAGAAGCTTCGAATCAATTGAACCGAGTGACTCAGAATGATTCAGTGATTCGAAGCGCTCGAGACACCACGCGCTGTGACACCTGCTGGTCAGAAGTGTGTAAATGCATCAAAAACATGCAGAAAGACAGATTAAAAACACACACATTGGAAATGTTTTATTGAATGTATAATACATAAATGCAATAAAAATAATAATTTCCCTTAAATATAAAGTGTCTGTATAATGTGTGTTTTTATTTTAAATATTTTATATTAATTTGCAGGACTTGCTTTATTTGTTTTATGGACAGATCTTGTATAGAGGCCAGTAAGAGACCATCTTGATAGAATCATCGCTATAGTCACATGTGAACCAAATACTGATGTTTAACATCTTGTAAAAATACAAAAAGTGAATTAAGTCAGGTTTTTGTTGTTACAGGAATCTGTATGAGAGCCTCAGCAGATCATCAGGAGACAGCAGCTGTATTCAGACGTTTCTTTGAGCAAATTATGACCAAAACACACTCAGAATTATTAGTCTGTAAATATTCTGATTCTTGCTCTTACTTGTTTTCCAGATGACAGCTCAGTCTTCAGTCTTCTCCTCATCTTCCACAATCACAATAAACATCAGATCTCCAGCCATAACTCCTCCAGATCTTCTCATATAAGCAGATCTCTGTCACTGGGGAAAGACAAGCGCTCAACTCTTCTTCTGGTGTCGTTTATATGCGCTTGACAAGACAACTTATGTGTTTTACTGCAACCAACTGGACTGTAAGCATCGACGGGGAACACAACAAACAAACACAAATTAATAAATAATATTCTACCTTCCAATCCTGTCTAATTGATGACTTAGATTTGATCAACTAAAATTGGTTATACCTTTCAATTTCTTAATAAACATTTCTCTTTCTTTATTAAATACTGTACAATATAGAAGTACATGCTCAATAGTCTCCACTGCACTACATGATATACACAATACAGTTTGACGTTTCCCTATTATGAATAATGAGTGATTTAAAGCAGAATGTCCTATTCACAGTCGTGTAATAATAATATCTTCTCTCCTATTGTCGAGGCATATTCTTCCTTTACCAGCTTATTTTTGAATGTTGTATAGGCGCCTTTACTTCCCTGTCCCACATTTCATTAATGTGTTCTTTAATTATGACTTTTATTTCTGCTTTACTCAGTGGAATCTGTACTTCATTATTCATGTGTTTCATTGCCTGTTTAGACAATTTATCAACTATTACCTTGTACTCCCACATGACCAGGAACCACATGACCCTCAGGATTATACCCATTTTTTGTATTCTAAGCAGATTTATAAATATCTCATATATTAATACTGGCCTTGTTGTTGATGTACCACCTGATAAACTATTTAAAGCTGACAGAGTCTGAACAAATAACTGCCCTAATTGGCTTAACTTCCTCCACCCATTGAATAGCCAACAAAGTTGCTATCAATTCTGTTGTAAAGACAGATACATAATTAGTTAACGCTCAACTTGGATCAGCTGTGTCATAATCAACCATGTTAAAGACTCGGTTCACTACTGAATGAATCAGTGTTTGAACGAATCTTTTGATTCAATGACTCGCTCATTAAGACCGCGACTCGCCATCTGATGGTGTTTACCTTAATATTTAAAGTGCAATTCCATGAAATAATAATAAAGTCCCGTTCTGAATCAAATGACTCGCGAAACGCGCTTTGAAGCCCCGTTCTGAATCAAATGACTCGCGAAACACGCTTTAGAGTCCCGTTCTGAATCAAATGACTCGCGAAACGCGCTTTGAAGCCCCGTTCTGAATCAAATGACTCGCGAAACGCGCTTTAGAGTCCCGTTCTGAATCAAATGACTCGCGAAACGCGCTTTAGAGTCCCGTTCTGAATCAAATGACTCGCGAAACGCGCTTTGAAGAGCCCCGTTCTGAATCAAATGACTCGCGAAACGCGCTTTGAAGCCCCGTTCTGAATCAAATGACTCGCGAAACACGCTTTGAAGCCCCGTTCTGAATCAAATGACTCGCGAAACGCGCTTTGAAGCCCGTTCTGAATCGAATGACTCGCGAAACGCGCTTTGAAGAGCCCCGTTCTGAATCGAATGACTCGCGAAACACGCTTTGAAGCCCCGTTCTGAATCAAATGACTCGCGAAACACGCTTTGAAGCCCCTGAATCAAATGACTCGAAACGCGCTTTGAAGCCCCGTTCTGAATCAAATGACTCGCGAAACGCGCTTTGAAGCCCCGTTCTGAATCGAATGACTCGCGAAACGCGCTTTGAAGAGCCCCGTTCTGAATCGAATGACTCGCGAAACACGCTTTGAAGCCCCGTTCTGAATCAAATGACTCGCGAAACACGCTTTGAAGCCCCGTTCTGAATCAAATGACTCGCGAAACGCGCATTGAAGCCCCGTTCTGAATCGAATGACTCGCGAAACGCGCTTTGAAGAGCCCCGTTCTGAATCGAATGACTCGCGAAACACGCTTTGAAGCCCGTTCTGAATCAAATGACTCGAAACACGCTTTGAAGCCCCGTTCTGAATCAAATGACTCGCGAAACGCGCTTTGAAGCCCCGTTCTGAATCGAATGACTCGCGAAACGCGCTTTGAAGCCCCGTTCTGAATCGAATGACTCGCGAAACGCGCTTTGAAGAGCCCCGTTCTGAATCGAATGACTCGCGCGCTTTGAAGCCCCGTTCTGAATCGAATGACTCGCAAAACGCGCTTTGAAGAGCCCCGTTCTGAATCGAATGACTAAACGCGCTTTGAAGCCCGTTCTGAATCGAATGACTCTTGAAGCCCGTTCTGAATCAAATGACTCATGAAACACGCTTTGAAGCCCCGTTCTGAATCGAATGACTCGCGAAACGCGCTTTGAAGAGCCCCGTTCTGAATCGAATGACTCGCGAAACACGCTTTGAAGCCCCGTTCTGAATCAAATGACTCGCGAAACGCGCTTTGAAGCCCCGTTCTGAATCGAATGACTCGCGAAACACGCTTTGAAGCCCCGTTCTGAATCAAATGACTCGCGAAACACGCTTTGAAGCCCCGTTCTGAATCAAATGACTCGTGACACGCGCTTTGAAGCCCCGTTCTGAATCAAATGACTCGCGAAACGCGCTTTAGAGTCCCGTTCTGAAACAAATGACTCGCGAAACACGCTTTAATGCCCCGTTCTGAATCAAATGACTCGCGAAACACGCTTTAATGCCCCGTTCTGAATCAAATGACTCGCGAAACACGCTTTAATGCCCCGTTCTGAATCAAATGACTCGCGAAACACGCTTTAATGCCCCGTTCTGAATCAAATGACTCGCGAAACACGCTTTGATGCCCCGTTCTGAATCAAATGACTCACGAAACATGCTTTAATGCCCGTTCTGAATCAAATGACTCACAAACACGCTTTGAAGCCCGTTCTGAATCAAATGACTCGCTTTGAAACACGCTTTGAATTCTGAATCAAATGACTCGCGAAACGCTTTGAAGCCCCGTTCTGAAACAAATGACTCGCGAAACACGCTTTGAAGCCCGTTCTGAATCAAATGACTCGCGAAACGCGCTTTGAAGCCCCGTTCTGAATCGAATGACTCGCAAACGCGCTTTGAAGAGCCCGTTCTGAATCAAATGACTCGCGAAACACGCTTTGAAGCCCCGTTCTGAATCAAATGACTCGTGACACGCGCTTTGAAGCCCCGTTCTGAATCAAATGACTCGCGAAACGCGCTTTAGAGTCCCGTTCTGAAACAAATGACTCGCGAAACACGCTTTAATGCCCCGTTCTGAATCAAATGACTCGCGAAACACGCTTTAATGCCCCGTTCTGAATCAAATGACTCGCGAAACACGCTTTGATGCCCCGTTCTGAATCAAATGACTCACGAAACACGCTTTAATGCCCCGTTCTGAATCAAATGACTCGCGAAACACGCTTTGAAGCCCCGTTCTGAATCAAATTTTTCGCGAAACGCGCTTTGAATCCCCGTTCTGAATCAAATGACTCGCGAAACGCGCTTTGAAGCCCCGTTCTGAATCAAATGACTCGCGAAACGCGCTTTGAAGCCCCGTTCTGAATCAAATGACTCGCGAAACGCGCTTTGAATCCCCGTTCTGAAACAAATGACTCGCGAAACACGCTTTGAAGCCCCGTTCTGAATCAAATGACTCGCGAAACATGCTTTAATGCCCCGTTTTAAATCAAATGACTCGTGAAACGCGCTTTAATCCGATATTGTTTGTCTTCTGTTTGTCTACCCGCGAGATCCATCGTTACTCATATTTATCCTCCCACAGCGTCTGGCGCAGGTGTTCTCAATCTGGCTTTAATACATGACCTCAGTCCTGGCCACTTGACTTGCAAACTTCCCCACTTATCCTTGGCAACCCTGGTACCTGAGAAGCAGATTAAGAGAATACATACAGAAAAAAGACATATGACAGTACAAGAAACAACCTCAACTTTAGAGCTCATATTAATTCCATCAATGCAGAGGAGCACGAGAAAGTGCATCTGCAATAATATTCTCTGACCCCTTTATGTATCTAAAGTCCAGGTTATAAGCCTGGAGAAACAATGACCACCGTGTCAATCTCTGGTTGGGACATCTGAGCGACCGCAAAAAGGTTAGCGCATTGTGGTCAGTATAAACAACAATCGGCCCTCCTGCTGCTACATAAACATCAAAATGTTGTAAGGCCCAAATAAGTGACAATGCCTCCTCAGGGCTCTAGACTAACTTTTTGCACTGGGTGCACTGGTGCGCCTAACTTTTTTTCTTAGGTGCACCGGCACAAAAGTTAGGTGCACCCAAATTTTATATAGGCAATATTGACTAGTAAACGACTAACTAACAATCTGGTCAACATAAAGTTCTTTATTTGAAGCACAATTCTACAAGAAAGGTAACTTACTGAAAAAGTGTTGGTGCTTAAAGTGCTTCACTGAGCAGAGATTTAAACTTAAAACATCTCAAGATAAATAAAATCTAAATTAAGTGTTTTAAGCGTCAAACTGAACATCTCGTGGCTCAATGTATTATGGACTATCCTCCATTGCAGTCACATGCCCTCGGATGGCCAACTCCTGTAGTTTAGCTTTCTTGATCTTTGTCCTTGGCTAAACCAGCTGGCCACACTCTCTAGCATCAACATCTTCCAGACTTGGCCCTTCTACACTGAGTCTTATCAGATCTTCCACTGTGTCTGAACGAAGGGATGCTCTAGTGCAGTGCTTCTCAAACCCCCTTAAACCCATAAAACAATCCTGCGCCCATCCCACCACAGACTACCAGATAATTGCACTAAACATAATGAAAAAATAAGTATTTACAGTTTTATAACCAATTCTTACTATGCAAAAAAGAAGTATACTTAGGCCTTTAGTGTTATGTTAGAAGCATTTTTATACTCATACCTTTTCTTGATTTAATATTTTGATTTTTTTTAGCTTTATTTTCATTTAAATGTTTAGTTTTGAAATGTTGTATGCATTTGTCTTGTTTATTTCATGTCTTTATCTTCTTAAATGTGTGTATATAATATGTATAGTTTTAACTTTTAATTTTAGTTACTTTTTCTTATTTGTAAGCTGCTTTGGATAAAAGCGTCTGCTAAATGACAAAGTAAAGAAAAAAATAACTGTTCTGTTCTGTCTAATCGTCTCTCTGTGCTCATACTGTATTTTAATGCAGCCAAATTCTCAATAAAACTGTTTTACTTTATATATTTGACTGTTTATGTTGTCAGTCAACAGGATAAATATGAAATAATGACTGAAACACGTCCCTTTAAGAATACATAACCAGCTCTCCCTTCCAAGAAGCTAGTCTGCACAAAAATACTAATTTATAATTGTATTGAGCCGTTGTCTGATGAAATCAAATAAGACACAATATAAGACAAGACAATTCCAGTGCTGTGATTTCTTCTATATTTGCATGTACATTTAGAGAAGCAATAATATCTGTTTTAACTGAACGGGCTCCTCTCGCGCTGAACAGAGCAGATGCAGAGAAAGCGCGCTGATCTCGCGCCGTTGCTGCGATCACAGAGACACTCTGAGAGACTCGATTTGTCACTAGTTGCTTTTTTTGGAAAACAAAAAGTTGCTATGGGGGTCTACAAAGGTGCTAAATGTCGCTAAGTTGGCAACACTGCACGCATCTCTACTACTCACCTCTTTCTCTCTGACTGCAGCAGCACACGTGACGCATTTGTCAACGCGCACACACACACACAGTAATATCTGGACCACGGCCAATCAGAGGGGGGGTCCGCCCTTCACTATCTCTGATTGGTTTAGACCACGATATAAGCCTAACGGGGGGGTCTTTTGTTGAACCACAGAGTTTCTGAGTCGTGGATACTTTTTTTTTTCTTTTCTCGAATGGCTGGACGCACCAGTGCGCCCTGGGATTTTTGTTAGTCGCACCCGAGAGAAATTAGGGCGCACGTGCGACCAAATTGGTCGCACTCTAGAGCCCTGCTCCTTCTCAATCACAGAATAGTTACTCTGGTAACTATTAAACTTTCTGGAGAAGAAACTAACTGGTCTCACCAAACCCTGGTCATCCCCCTGGAGCAAACGGCCCTGACCTACCACACGGCCAAGATATGTCACTGTGGCCATGGCAAAGCTACATTTAGCCAAATTAATGGTGAGGTGTGCTTCCATCAAACGCTCAAACAATGAACGAATGCACCGGAGATGTGAGTACCAGGTGTCACTATAAATGACGACATCATCAAGATAAACAGAACAGCCTATCAAACCAGACACTACATGATTCATCAACCGCTGAAATGTTGCAGGAGCATTCTTTAATCCAAATGGCATCACATTATACGAATACAACCCTGAAGGTGTAGTAAACGCAGAAACTTCCTGTGCACGCTTGGACAAAGGCACTTGCCAGTAACCTTTAAGCAAATCAAATTTGCTAACAAATTTGGCAGATCCTACTTGATCTATGCAGTCATCCATGCGTGGAATCGGAAAAGAATCTGATTTTGTGACAGCATTTAATTTCCTGAAATCAGAACAAAATCTCGGTGTACCATCATGTTTTGGCACCAAAATACAAGGGGAGGCCCAACTAGATGCAGAAGGAACAGCAATATTATTTTGGAGCATGTAATCCACCTCAGTATCCAAATAACTCCGTTTAGCTGGTGCCACACGATAAAAATGCTGTTTAATCGGCTGAGCATCTCCAACATCTATATCATGTTTAATCCAACTCGTACGTGAAGGGATGTCACCAAACAGACATGGAAACTTGTGTATCAACTCAGCCAATTCACTACGTTTAGACTCGGGCAGATGAGCCAACAACTTATCCAAATTACAAAGAGACTCTGAATTTTTCTTTGAACGCATCATGTCAGATGGCGCATCAAAACCACTACGTTGTGCACCAAAATCAGAAGCTACATGCCGTTCCCTAAAACTGCTCTTATGGAGTAAGATATACTCATCAGCTGCAACAGCAGCCTCCCCAGCGGTAACAACTTTTCGTTCCGAGATGTATGTGGAAAGACGTTCTGGCAGATTATTCTTAAACTGCTCCAATATAACCAAGTTGCACAGATCCTCAAAGGTGGTGACTTCAAGTGCAGTTAACCACCGCCTAAAGTGAGTTGAAAGATCTCTGGCAAACTCAGCATATGTCTGGCCATTCTCTTTTTCCCAAGACCTGAAACGCTGGCGATATGCTTCTGGTACAAGCTCATAAGCTCTAAGAACAGCTGACTTTATTTTATCATAGCTAGAGCTATCTTCAGGACTTAAAGATGCATACGCCTCTTGTGCTTTTCCAGAAAGCACACACTGAAGCATCAGAGCACAATCACCTTCAGGCCAGTTCCTGGCCTTAGCCACACGGTCAAACAACAAAAAGAATGTGTCTGGGTCTTTTTCATTGAACTGTGGCAACAAGCGCAAGTTACTTACATCAAAACGATCAGATGATCTAGCCTGCTGCCTGTCATGAGCCTCACTTGACAATAAACCCTCTCTGACCATTAACAACCGATCTCCCTCTAAATCTATTTTTGCCTTCTCGATACTCTGGCGCATTTTTTCCACTTCCAACTGCTTTTTAATATCCAATTCATGTTTCATTTTCTCATGGTCCAACTGCAGCATCAACATCTCTTTCTGCTGCTCGAAAGTTAAACCATGTGTCGTTGGACTCTGAGAAAAATCTGCTTTAGACACAATTCCAGCTACTAGTAATTTAGATTTAATAGCAGATTTAATGGTTTCTTTGATACGTTTATCTCCAACCACCTCCACTGAATAATGCTCAGCAATCTGGAGCAACTGCTCTTTTGTGCACTTATCCAGAGATTCCTGAGATGGAGCAGTAATAAATGCCTCAACTTCAGGCATGTTAAATAACCTATGCAACAAACTTTGAGGGAGAGAAAAAAAAAAAACGAAATATATGTACCTCACCCAGAGATCAGTTAGACATCGATGTTCACCTGTGTGTCAAAGAGGATTAATCCCCAACGTGGTTCGGAGTTTCCCTGCTATCTAAAACCAGTACGACTAACTAAGCTCCTCCCTAGTTTTCATGTGGCTAGTTGTGGTGGGTATTTATGCACTAGTGACCGCTGGATCAGTAAAGCGACTGGATAACCAGCAACCCTCCCGAGACCACGGACATGCTCCCAAGCAACAGCTTTTCCCACGTTCACCACAACACTACCCCCCAACAGCTCAACGAACCCAAGGGGAACGTCGCTACAACCTACAAGGGAAAACTCTGCACCACCCCAAAATACTACACACAGGCAACGCGGCAAACGTCAACTGGATTAGCTGATCACCGTACGAAACACCGGCAAACAACAAGTGCTTATTAAAGCCAAAATACAGGTAAGAAACAGTACACATAAATAAATAACACGTAGCTTACCGACAAAGTTATCTTCAAATGCGTGTCCTTCCTGTTAATCCAAACAAAAGTTTACCAGCCTCGCACCTGCCCAGATAAACCAGAAATCAAAGACCACTGAACGCGCCACAAGCGCTCTGAACAACCTGTATGCATACGCAGATCAACTCTACGTGTGAAGCATAAAGCATACATACACACTAGCTACAAGGCAACAAACAGTTATATTCAGTACCAAATACCATTTTCAGTAATCTTACCAAACAATCGCGGGACCAACGGGAAAATCACGGCTGGATGAGCCCCCAATTTGTCACGACTCGGCTCAACAGTCATGACAAATACGAGAAGGACACGAAGGAATTGGCAAAAATAAACCTATTTATTATAACAACTTAAACAATTAACCATAGATCGTGTTAGTCAGTTGCATCAATGGTGTAAATGTGGATGAGTGGCTATTATGCAGTTTTGGTGTTGGGGAGTGATAAGATAACATAACATAACAAAAGGTGTGCTGCTGCTACTGGCAGAAGCGGAATCAGAGCAGCCCACGAGTGATCAAAAGGGCTGGAGTATTTATCCTCCCACAGCGTCTGGCGCAGGTGCTCCCAATCTGGCTTACGGGCGCTGATACCTTCAGGGACAAAAGGAACACCGTAAACGGCCCAACACCACACAGTTAAACACCCAACTATGCCTGGCCGTCACACTACCAATGAGAAATTGTAACCAAACGATGTTACAGACTTTTCATTAAGATCCTAAAGAGTAATATCAACTTGTGGAAAATAGGCATTATATGACCCCTTTAAAACGTCTAGTTATTTAAGAATATATTTAAATGTTTTTATAGCTTTCTTTCTTTCTTTCTTTCTTTTTATTTGACAAAAAACAATGTAGTGAATACACTTAATTCGTCAAGGATAACACAATAAAGTTTAAAATAAAACTTATTTCCATTGTGGTCCTTGATGTAAAGCACAATCTCCACTCCCGGTAACAGATACACTGACACTGCATTTAAATACAAAAACTACAATAAAATTCCACATTTACAAAACTTTACAGTCACAAATAACCATATACATAATCCAAATTCATCAACAAAACAACCTACTTAAAAAGCAACTTTTAGTTTTTAAACTAAAACTGACCATACTTGAAATATCTTTAATATCCAGACGTAGTTTATTCCACAAAAGTGCCCCAGAGTATCTAAAAGACCTACAAACATACATAGTTTTAAAACGACACAATGTAATATCCATAAGACTTTGCCTAGTTCTATTTTACCCTAGAAAAAAGTACATTCAAATAGGAAGGAGCTCCATTATTGATAATTTTATGTACCATTTTTAATTTAATATATTCTAGTCTACTTTCGATAGGTAACCAATCAAGACACTTAAAATGGGAAACCTCCACATGTGTAAATCGACTAAACCCTGACACTAACCGTATCAATTTATTCTGAGATAACTTATCCAACCAACCACGAGACAGATCAGACATCCAAGAAATACATGCATAATCCAAATGACATGACACTAAACATGATGCAAGTAATTTCATAAGCTGTTTATCAAGAAAACTAACATGTCTGGCAAGAAATTTGGTTCTAGCATTGACCTTACCCAGGACTTTCATAGCCATACTTACACCACTTAAGTCATTGTCAAGGATGCATCCAAGATAATTAACAGAAGTTCGGTTTGATATTAAACAATCCCCCACCCTAACAGACAACTTAGAAACCTTATTCAAATTTTGTTTAGACCCAAATAAAATAGATTCCGTTTTACCTAAATGCAACATCAGTTTGTTTTCGGAGAGCCAGTCTCTTACCTTACAAAGCTCCTTACCTAAATTCACTTGTATCCTACCAACATCCTTATCTGAAATTAATAAGCAGAATCATCAGCATATAAAAACAAATTACAATCACAAACTGCTTGCATGTCATTTATGTATAGAAGAAACAAAAGAGGGCCTAAAACACTTCCCTGAGGGACTCCGTTTTTAACCAAAGTTTCCTCAGAAAGAGCCCCATCAATTTCTACCTCTGAACCCTCTCAGATAAATAAGAATTAAACCAGGCTATCACTTTACTTGAAAACCCATGACACTTAACTTGTCTAAAAGTATTGAATGATTTACTGTGTCGAATGCTTTCTGGAGGTCTAAAAGTACCATACCAGCTAAAGGTCTGGTGATTTCCATTGTAATCAAAAGCAGGCTGGACTAGGAATTTCCTCAGGATAAACGTCACATAAACATCCTTTCACTTCAATTGACTCTTACATTTATGTTTAACTGTGTTTATTTAAAGTGTGATACTTACTGTTTTTCTGGTTAAGTTACATGAAAGCTGCAATTAAATGTATTATAGACGGAGCTTGGTCTATCTTCTTGTGTCATGCTCATACAATAATAATAATAATGATATCAGTGATGTGTCACATTGATGTTTTCTCTAACATCTATCTATCTTTCTATTTTATTTTTTTCTGTCGTAGCTGCGTAAGTAGTTTTTAATTAAGTGGGGCAAACAGTCCTCAACAACAAAAATGAAACTTAAATTCCACTGGAAATTAGTTTATAAGGAAATGGTAAAAACTCGATGGAATGCCTTTCCTCGTGGACACACCCTGAAAGATCTGGCATTTATACACCTGCTTTCAGGAGGAAGCGATCAGCTTCAGAAGAGACATCAGAGGTAAGACACCACTTTCATAGTTTGTTGGTCATAGTGTTTAAAGAGCCTAATAATATACCCTAATATAAGTGAGTTTTAATGCTATTTTGTTTCTCATTGTGTCTTTCGTTGTAAGTCAGCTTGCTAGTGATTGGGTAAAATTCTTCTAAAGTTTCTAAACACTTTTCAAAAATGTGTCCAGGTGCAAACATGTGGGCTGAAGATGACTTTAGTGCAGGTGCTCCTCCATTCCTTCAGAGTCGCATAGAACCAGTATGTGGTCAAGTCTACAGAATGTATCATGGCACAACCAGAGGCTGCTGAACAAATCAAAAGATCTGGCTTTCGGCAGTCTTCTGGTGGCATGCTTGGACGTGGCGTCTACCTCAGCCGAGATGTACAGAAGGCCTCCAGATACCCTTTAGATCTACCCGAGGACCAGAGAGTGGTTCTGAGAGTGAGGGTCAATGTTGGGAAAGTGAAGAAGATTGACCATCAAGGTCATCCACTGCAGAAAACCTGGCATGATCACGGGTACGACACTGCCTGGTGCCCTCCAGAATGTGGCATGGTGCCAAGCGGCCTTGAAGAAGACTGTGTCTGGGATCCAGATCGAATCACACTCAGTGGTGAAATACGCCCCAAAACACAAGGAGCTCAAAGTGCCCAACATTACTGAAGTGTGCTTTCCTCTGAAGTGTGAAACTATACCAACTGTTTAATATAAACCACTCAAGTGCTTCGAAATGCTCATCATATTGTAATGCAATGAAATAAATCATGAATAAAATAAACATACTTCATTGACATATCTTTGAGTCATGTTTTCTATTATTTTTCTCTATTTAATAAATATAAATGACTATAAATATGTATCATTAAAATAAAACAAAGGGAATATTTAAGGAGATCATGGCATTATCTTGTGATATCTGATTTAGCCGGTCAGTCAGTCAGCAAGCAGAAGATTTTGTTCGGTCACACTTTATATTACAGTTTTTCTCAGTCGCTTTGGTGCATTTCTCAGATCAGAAATGACATTTACTAAACTACGTGTTCAACCTCCACATCATCTAGTCACTTGTGCACATCATAAAAGCAGTTTCTCATTCTTTAGAACAAGTTGCGATTGCTTCTGTACATTCATGTAATTGATTGTTAATTTACTATTTTCAGTTTCTATTGTCATGTTGCTCAAAATGCATTATATAGTTCTCTGTGCTATAGTTTTACTCCTCAAAACATCGAGTCATTAGTTAATCGTATAATTCATAAAATACAAAATATGTACTTGTCAAGCATATATTCTACACATTTCTATTAGACTTTTTGTAAATGTGCCATGCATTGTGCAGCTGAATCTTGACTTTCACTAATGAAGAGAATATAAATCAACAAATGATAAACCAGTTCTCTGAAACAGCTCAAAGGTGCATCTCATGATCCTTCAAATGGAAAGTATATAAACAGAAGACAACACAAGAGTTACAAATTCTGATGATGGATGAACATCCAGAAAACCATCAGGGTCAACAGACGAGAGGAAGAGGAGTAAGGATGCACGGTGGAAGGGTACAGAGGCAAAACAGAGGAAGAAGAGAAGATCTTCTTTTGACACACTGCTATTAAAGTCTGTTTTGTACCTTTAACATACTGACAGCCACCATAATAATAATAATGCAGGAGGTAAAAGAGAAAGCCACATGAAGAATCAAAGTGCATCACAAGCAGAAGTATATACTAATATATAGAAGATACTCCGAGTCATTCATGCAAACACAAAACCCCATCATGATAACACACATGATACTTCAATAATGAAATACACTTTCATTAAACAACAGAAGATGTAACAAAGCCCAAATTCACATAACTATTAAAAAACATGATTGTTTAAACAATATGCTTTCAAATGTGTCCCGCAGGGAATTCTGGGAATATCAGTTTACAGTTTTTGACTAAATTATACATTGATGTGTTATTTTTTACTTCTAGAAACTGCACAATTAACAGCATTTTACTGTAAAAGGACATGAAATGTCTGGTTAGATCTTTTACAGTTGTCCCTGTATATAGTACGGAAACGTACTGTTAACCTATTGACAGTTTCTTTCAGTAGCATTTTTTATAAATGTTACAGTTAAAATTACACTTATTTTTCCAGTGTAGATGCACACTGTTCACATTAGTGAGTAGTGATTATGGGGTGTCACTTTGGGACAGGTGAGGGAGGGAAAAATCACAGTATGCTCACTACACAAAACTAGACTGTTCCTGTGTGGCTCAGTGGTAGAGCATTGCGTCAACAGCGCAAAAGGTTGTGGGTTCGATTCCCAGGGAACACACATACTAATGAAAATGTATAACCTGAATGCAATTGTAAGTCGCTTTGGATAAAAGCGTCTGCTAAATGCATAAATGTAAATGTAAAAATGTAAATGTAGACTACACCACTGGTTAAGGCCATCTCATATAAAGTGGGACCTCTTTTACTATTAAAGAAATACATCAAATTAAAATTGCCTATGGTTTTTAGAGAATTAAAACTCCGGTATATATTGCACACTGATCCTCTCCTTTCCAAAACTTTGTGTTTCCAAAATAAATTAAGCCAACATAAGCTATGTGTCAAACCGTTTCCATCCAGTCTTGAATAACATGGATAACTTGATCTGCATGGATTTAGTATGTGTTGATCTTGTGTTGATCACACCAGATCAGTATCTTTGCTGTTCATACACCTGCTGTCATAGCAATGTAAATAGTTTATGATTAGGTGCGGCATTTACAGGAAAACGGTCGTATACAGCCATAATGAAACTTACATTAGATTGCAAATAAAGCATGTTTATTTTGGGCAGCTCATGTCAGTTATTATTAGAGAACTGCTTTATAACAGTTTGACAAAGGTCATGTCATTACCTGTTTACTTCAGACTTATTAATATTCTGGGCTTTGGGAGAATTATAGTATAGAAGTGTTTGCTGGATGCTGGAAAGAAAACAACAAAAGATGATAGTTTTACCAAACAGTCTTTTAATCAATACATATTATCACATATTCTTAAAAAAAATAATAATCCAATAATGTATACAAAGAAACTAAAACTGCCATCATGCTGCATTTAGTTTTACTTTCACTATTGTGTAAAATCCACCCGCTTTTTCCAGTCCTCTTCCAGAAGTGTTTTTCTGTGTATTTATGCACAGTCTATGTGTGTGTTTGTTTATAATCTTTAATAACAACAGTTTATAGTGTTATATTAATAGAGTTAGGCTGCATTGCATTGTCATAACATTATGCTTGAAGGGAAAGTTCTTCCAAAAATGAAAACTCTGTCATTAATTACTCGCCCTCATGTGGTTCCAAACCCGTAAGACCTTCGTTCATCTTCAGAACACACATTAAAATAGTTTTGATGAGATCCGAGAGCTCTCTGACCCTCCATAGACAGCAAACACGATCAAGGCACAGACACGCAGTATGGATATCATTAAAACAGTCCATGTGTCACGGATCTGTCTGTCCCCCACCTATCACAACTAGGGTTGGGTATCGTTTGGGGGTTTTTAGATACCGGTGCCAAATCGATACTTATAAAAAAAAATTACCAGTTAATAATTGGATTGGCCATTAGCACTAAACACATGGGCCCGGTTTCACACATACAGACAGGGCTTAGATCAGAGGTTCTCAATTCCAGTCCTCGCGCCCCCCCGCTCTGCATATTTTGCATGTCTCTCTTTGTTAACACACCTGATTCAGATAATCAGTTTGTTAGAAGTGCGCTCCGTGCATGAACTGTGTTCCGATTGACATGCTCCCTACACAGGGTCCATTGCTCCCTACACAGGGTCCATTGCTCCCTACACAGGGTCCATTGCTCCCTACACAGGGTCCATTGCTCCCTACACAGGGTCCATTGCTCCCTACACAGGGTCCATTGCTCCCTACACAGGGTCCATTGCTCCCTACACAGGGTCCATTGGTCCCTACTCCCTGAGCAGGGAAATCCGCTGAAGTTTACTTTATTTCTGAACATTCATTCATGGATTTGCGCTGCGTAACGTCTTCACGCACGGACGAGTGTGACGTCATATACCTCTGTAAATATATACAATTTTAATTCACGTCTTGCACACTTCAATTCACTTTGAATGGAATATATACGTTCGCTTCGAACTGGAATCATGGCGGAATATCCTGTGATGTCCACTTCGCAGGGCACTTACGTTCGAATAGAACAAACATCTGAAGCGATAAGAGTAACATACCAAATATGCAGAGCAGGGGGGCGCGAGAACTGGAATTGAGAACCGCTGGCTTAGATTAACCCTAGACTACACCTCTCTTTATCAAAAATTGGATTATTCACTTTTTCTATATATTCATCTTTATCTTTCTCTCCTTCCCTTGCTAGCTTGTACTTATCTGAACAATGCCTGAGACTTGGTGTTACGAGCACATACTCTGTCTGTTTGCCTCTTCAAGATTAATCACTTTATGTATTCCCCAATTGTAAGTCGCTTTGGATAAAAGCATCTGCTAAATGACTAAATGTAAATGTAAACCAGGATTAGATCATAGTTCAATTATGACATTTAAGTAATTTTTATAAACACGCTGTTACGCCCCGTCTAGGGGTAAAGGACGCAACGTGAAATGAGAGAGTGGAAGCAGGGAATCTTTTGAGGGTTTAATGAGACCAAACAAAAATACAATATTCAAACAAATAAATTGGGAACTTCTCTTTGGGAGTTGACCTAGCCAAAATAACAAACAAAACTTTCTTAGTTTAGGACCTCTTTCCTAAACCCTAACCAAAATAAAATAAAATTACAATATATTAACCTAACTTCCTAGCCAAAAACAGAGATCAAAAGGTTTACAATAAACAATAATGGCGTCAAACTCCTTACTTTCCCAAACGCTCAAAATATACAATGATAACAAACTAAACAAGCTCAAGCAAACAGTGTTAAAAGGGGAATCCAAATCAGTGTCAGTAACAGTCAATAGGGTCAAAATTCCAAACAGTTTCCTCCTTACAATCTGTAAGTCTTTTCAGAAAACAAACAATGATTACTCTTAACAGTCTCGCAACAACACAATGTGCCCCCGCCCCCCCAAAAGGAAGTGACATCAGGGCTTTTAAGGTGTGCCTGGAATCGAATGCACCAATCAAGATGAGCCAGTCATTAGCCTGCAGGAGCCAATCAGCACCATAGCTGGACACAAATACTTACAAAACAAAAGACAGAAAGAAACAAGAGAATACAAAACAAAGGGTTGTAACAATGCTCAGAAAAAAAAAAACATTACTGGGGTGCATCTTGAGACAAAACAAATGCACTGATATATTTTAGGATCAGTCAGTGCAAGTTTGTTTCAGTTAAAACAGCTACGAGTTACATTTGAGTCTAGCACTAGGTTCAAGCTATGTCTGTGAAACCGGGGGGGTGATGTGTTTTTAATTCATACTGGACACTAGAAGGCACCCTCGCACAGAAAACCCACAGATCCAGTCATAGAAGTAGCAAACTCTTTTTCCACCGTGATATGGATAAGTAAACAGAAGATATAAACGTTGTGAATGATGAAATAAATACAATAAACACTCGACTATGACTATGCATAGTTTATCTGTTACTACAAAATTATTACTACAATTTTACTATAATATAACATGGTTAATTTGCATAAGGGCAGTTTTTGGCTAGATGCAAGTGCTGGATCCATAGGCGGAGTCTTAAAGGGATAGTCACCTAAAAATGAAAATTCTGTTAAAACTCCTGTAAAGGTGCGTTCACACCAGACGCGAATGAAGCGTTAAGCGCAAGTGATTTACATGTTAAGTCAATGCAAAGATGCGATAGACATCCTGCGGTGCGATTCTCGGGAATGGCGCGGCGCGAATTGAGCTTTTCAGGCGTTTGACGCGTGATTCGCGAATCGCGCAAGTTTAAAAATCTGAACTTTGGCGGATATTCGCGCCACGTTAACCAATCAGGAGCTTGCTCTAGTAGTGACGTGATTACGACCAAAATGGTAGGAAAGACATCAAGTAATCAAATTTTATGAAGCACCGTGGGGGCTTAATAATAAATAAAACGTATAGTTCCGGTCCTTGATTCTGATTGGCTGAGCCACGCTCGAAGCTGTTGTAAAATACTCTACAAACACACTCCTTTGTTTATGTCTGTGCGTTACTCGGCAACCACTTCGTTGCAAACACAACTACATTGATTGGCTGAAGAATAATGTTTTTATTAATATCATTATATTTGTTTTATTTTGAGAAACCTTGCTATGTATATGGAATAACCGTTTTATAAAAGTTATGTACAATATTTGCATAAGTTACAGAGACAAGAAAACAAAGTGAAACACTTAAACAAGTCAATGTTTTGACCAACATTTTATAAATTGTATAAAATCTCATAAAAAAACAACGTCTGATTTTGAGAAGATGCCCTAAAATCTTTGTTCAACCATAGTTTGTGTAACATATATAATAGCAATATAGTTTTTTGTTTAAGAACATAATTCACTGAAGTGTCCTGAATATAAAGCAGGAGAAAACAAGGTTTTGTTTTGTGTGACAGCATGAAAGGTCTGTTTGAAGACTATAAACGGAGACTTTAAATCATTTACAACACTGCTGTTCATATGTTGCACATATTTCATTCAAATTTAAAATTCAATAATCACATTATGTTCTGATTTTAGAACACATTTTATGCATTCAAATATTTATTCATGTTTATTTCGTGATGCAAATATTAAAGAGGAAAATATAATTGATTCACATGTCGCTTGAACTGAGGCGAATACCTCACTACAAATAAAAGAGCGCAAAACACATTTTTTTGTTTGTATTTGATCTCAACGTTTACAGAAAGATGAGACTTTGTGTTATGATAAAAAAATTAATTTATTGCGATTATTGGGTGGCTTGTGTGCAATGAATGGACTTGAAAACGTTAAATATGGAGTTGGAGCCCGTATCGTTTGGGGGGGGCTTACATATTTTTTGCATATGGGCCCAGGGGGGCTGACTTGCCACACCACTGTCTGTCCATGTAATTTTCAAACCAATTTATGAATAAGAACGGAAAATAACCGCTCTGCTTCATATTATTGTCCAATGAAACGTGCCAGATCATGATTGGTTGGGGTATTATACATGACAAATGGGCATTGATGAATTATGCAATATTCTAAAATATATAAGATGGATTTAATCAACACACTAGCTTTGATTATTGATGATTTTTTTTTTAAATATATATATTGTTTTTCTTCCCAACCCATCATCGTAGAAATAAACAGGAATTTTATGACTTTTGAGCGACTAGTTACCGTTTTGTGCACATTGTCATGTTAATTATAATTCAAATGCATTTTGTTTTATTGACTACAATATCATTGTTATCTGTCTAAGAGAAATACCCCCTCACCCCCTCACCTACCTCTCCCGTGCAAGAGATCGCAGGTTCGAATCCCGCTCGTTACATAAATACCGACACTTTTTGTTAATTCAACGTTAAAAACGTACAAGTTTAGTGATGCTTTCTGTTTTTTGTTTGATGTAATAGTCGTTTAAGCACTTACACATCATTAGACTGTAAAAATAAACATTTGAAATCAGATAATGTTACATTTTGAGTTTGTTTGTATTTAATTATGTCAGTTGTGATCCCTCATGAAGATCACCCTCATCTGTGTGCATGAAGATGAAAATAGTCTTTAAAACAGTGATTAGTATTTGCCTGATTAACTCAACACAAAGTCATGCAAATTAATCCATCGGTCAATAGTTTCTAGTTAGGTGGAGCATTTACAGGAAAACAGACCTGCAAAGTGAAACGGAAACTTACAATTGTTGTACGGTACACTTGATTTTATTCAAATGGAATAAACTTTAATACTTTTGTCTTTTACTGTTTGAATGAAACACGTAATATATTATACATTTTAACATTGTAGTAAAAATACCAGTTTAATATAGAGCTATTGTTTCAGCTCCGGGAATTAGTTATTAAATATTTAATATGCTCGATTAAGCCCTATTAATATTTCTTTACAGTTTACACCTTATTAAGTGCTTGTCCAGCAATCACTAAAAGTACATTCTGTTAATCTCAATTAAAATCTCGCTTACATTCCCGTGGCCCCAGGTAACGATACGAGATTAATAATTTCTAGTTTAGAGCTAGGCTGCGTTATCTTTAGGGCAAATAAGGATACAAATACTTCACATTCCAGAGACACTTGTTTATAAAATGAAAAAGGTTTATTCGTGATATGGCTATTCTAACATAAATGGATTAACTGAGAAGACATAGACATACACACACATAGGCATACGAGAGTTTTGAGGTTAAGGTTTAAAGAATGACATTCTTTACTATTTCATAACAACCAACCAGCCAAAAGATCACGAACGAATCGTATGTTTCGTTACTGCATTCAGATCAAAATTTTAACCAGTTCAATCAGGATTAGGAATTCAGTTTGTACTTGCTTGGATGGGTTTTAAAGCAGGCTCGATGCGTTGGTTTCGTTTCCGCGTGAGTTCTTTGTTTCGGGCGTCACGTGTTCAGCCTCGGGCTCCTTCGGTTGTTCTCGTGGAGATTTGAGATGGCTGCGTGGCGTCACGGAAACTCTCCTCTGCAATCGTGAATTGGTCGTGGCTCCGTTACGGCTTTGGCACAGTCTTAGACCCTCCGATGGTTGGTTTCGTTGTGAGAGTCCAGCGGGCGGCTTCCAGGTCAGCCGCGTTGTAGCGTGGCAGCAGCGGAAGCGTAGCTTCAGAGATGTTCAAGCCATGTTCAAGAGAGTCAGGCGCCAGAAGAGAGAAGAGAGCGGCTCGCGCGTCACTTTTCAACTGTCCGTTTGGACATCCCCGGCGGCTGGTCCAATCAGATTGTCCGTGGTGAGCTCCACCCATGTCCATGGTTTTCTTGCAAGGCATTTTTCAATGGAGAAAGAATAACTTTTGAACTTTTATCAAGTTTACACATTTATAATATCACCACATTCGTTATCGTACTGATTCATGAAATTTTGCAACCATTCATAAAAGTCTAAACACTACCTAAACATTCCAGCTTAAAGTATGATTAGAAATCAGCCCACGTTTTCCTAACTTAATATTCATATTCCACAAGCATATGAGAGAAAGAGTACACATTAATATCCATATATTTCTTTGTGGATGCTTTGAAAGTCATGAAATGAACGAATGTCTTTGAGAAGCATTCTCGCTATGTTCCTTTGTTCCACAACAGGAAGAAAACGCGCGCTTTTGCGCTGAGGCGGAGGAGGGGCTTTTAGAGGGCTGCTGATTCTTTGGCTGCCCCCCCCCTTCTGGTGACTTGTAGAGTTGAATTCCTGCCGATATATCTTACATATCCCCTCGGGCTTGGTGATGTTCCCTGATGGAACATTGTCAGGCCCTGGAACAAGAGGCAGGAAGAACAGGCACATACAAGACACAAACATCATTCCTATCACTGACTAAAACCTGGTGCAGGGTAATTTGGGAAGGAACAGGTTAGAAACTTGAGAAGACATAGGGATGCATTGTTTATCATTATTGACAATTGGGTCATTTTGACTGTTTTAATTGTCAGGGGCTCGAGTATAGGCATGATCTCAGTCAGGTTGTTCAAATTCTCGGGTTGGGTTCTAGGTCGGGATTACCACGTCGAAAAAGGCGAGGGGCGCCTGGCGTGCATTTGTTGAGAGACTCTTGAGCGGCGTTCACTCGCTTGTAGGAGGAAGGCCAGTGTCAAATTCATAACATATCCTACGATAGTAGAGATACAAAGCGCCGTGTCAGCGGCAGACCAGGACCGAATAATTGGCGCGCGGCGGGCGAAGGCGGCGATAGCTTCTAGCGCTGTCAGCGGTGTCAATTCAATAAGAGATTTCGATTTCAACCTGATATTCATCGTCGGTGAGGTGATACAATGCTAACTTCGTCAATATGGAGGATCGCGCCGCCGGGACAGTGATCCATAACGTTTAGTTGGGCAAATTAATGCGGCGTGGCGTCGTGTCGCATGTGAGGGTGGCTGTTCGTGCTGGGGTACTGACCAGCCATCGGTTTCTGATGATTTCGGCTTGCGTTACCTCAACTTGAGAGCGTGGTGTTGCTTGACGGGGCAGCTAGTGTCGGGTTTAATGGATTCTAAACCGCAGATGCCCTTGGTATTGCTCGCGTGCAGAAGTTTACTCGGGTAGGGGAGTGAATGTCTAAGTGAGGCGATGCCCATCTTTAA
>CM050434.1:22964150-22985377 GCA_027564155.1 Gymnocypris eckloni scoliostomus | reverse complement strand
GATCAGATGAAGGATCAGCATCTAGAGACGACCTCTACTGCTCTGAACGTCAGCGGAGACCAGGACCAGGAGACCATGGTCTTTTATAGTCTCCTGATTTACTTGTTTTTGTCCTTGATTTTTTATCGTTTCAGATAAAAAGTAATTCCAGTTAATCGTTAATCATATTTAAAGTGATGTTCCTGGTTCAGTAGATGTTTATCTCTCAGAAACTCAAAAAACAAATACAGGCAAAATGTACATGACTATACAGCCTTATCGTCATGTACAGCCTTTCCTTACTAATGAAACTGTGCGTATTTACAAGCTGACATTTACTTATGTGGTGATTGATATAATGCAATGTTACTGAGTTTGACTTGTGTTGAATCCACAAAATTCCTTTGAGTATTGCCCCCCATGCAACAACATTGTATATAAACAGTGCATAGCCGAGATTTTCCAGAATCTTGGAGATAACAGGCAGATTAGAAATGGGCCTGAAATTTGTTCAAACTAATGAGTCCTGATTCAGTTTTTTTAGCAATGGGTAAGCTACTGCATGCTTTAAACAGTCAGGCGTAATGCAAGATTCTAAACTAAGATGTAGATGTAGATTCGTAATAGTGAGTGGAAGTAGGCGGGGCTTCTGGAGGGGATGTAGATTCGTAATAGTGAGTGGAAGTAGGTGGGGCTTCTGGAGGGGATGTAGATTCGTAATAGTGAGTGGAAGTAGGCGGGGCTTCTGGAGGATGTAGATCGTAATAGTGAGTGGAATTAGGAGAGGCTTCTGGAGGGATGTAGATTCGTAATAGTGAGTGGAATTAGGCGGGGCTTTTGGAGGGGATGCAGATTCGTAATAGTGAGTGGGCGTAGGCGGGCTTCTGGAGGGATGTAGATTCGTAATAGTGAGTGGAAGTAGGCGGGGCTTCTGGAGGAGATGTAGATTCGTAATAGTGAGGGCAAGTAGGAGGGGCTTCTGGAAGGGATGTAGATTCGTAATAGTGAGTGGAAGTAGGCAGGGCTTCTGGAGGGATGTAGATTCATAATAGTGAGTGAAGTAGGAGGGGCTTCTGAAGGGGATGTAGATTCGTAATAGTGAGTGGAAGTAGGCGGGGCTTCTGGAGGGGATGCAGATTCGTAATAGTGAGTGGAAGTAGGAGGGGCTTCTGGAGGGGATGTAGATTCGTAATAGTGATTGAAAGTAGGTGGGGCTTCTGGAGGGGATGTAGATTCGTAATAGAGAGTGGAAGTAGGCAGGGCTTCTGGAGGGGATGTAGATTCGTAATAGCGAGTGGAAGTAGGCGGGGCTTCTGGAGGGGATGTAGATTCGTAATAGCGAGTGGAAGTAGGCGGGGCTTCTGGAGGGAATGTAGATTCGTAATAGCGAGTGGAAGTAGGCGGGGCTTCTGGAGGGGATGTAGATTCGTAATAGCGAGTGGAAGTAGGAGGGGCTTCTGGAGGGGATGTAGATTCGTAATTTTGAGTGGAAGTAGGAGAGGCTTCTGGAGGGGATGTAGATTCGTAATAGCGAGTGGAAGTAGGCGGGGCTTCTGGAGGGGATGTAGATTCGTAATAGCGAGTGGAAGTAGGCGGGGCTTCTGGAGGGGATGTAGATTCATTATAGTGAGTGGAAGTAGGCGGGGCTTCTAAAGGGGATGTAGATTCGTAATAGTGAGTGGAAGTAGGCGGGCTTCTGGAGGGGAGGTATATCGTAATAGTGAGTGGAAGTAGGAGGGGCTTCTGGAGGATGTAGATTCGTAATAGCGAGTGGAAGTGGAAGTAGGCGGGGCTTCTGGAGGGAGGTATATTCGTAATAGTGAGTGGAAGTAGGAGGGGCTTCTGGAGGATGTAGATTTGTAATAGTGAGTGGAAGTAGGCAGGGCTTCTGGAGGATGTAGATCGTAATAGTGAGTGGAAGTAGGCGGGGCTTCTGGAGGATGTAGATTCGTAATAGTGAGTGGAAGTAGGAGGGGCTTCTGGAGGGATGTAGATTCGTAATAGTGTGGAAGTAGGAGGGGCTTCTGGAGGGGATGTAGATTCGTAATAGTGAGTGGAAGTAGGAGGGGCTTCTGGAGGGGATGTAGATTCGTAATAGTGAGTGGAAGTAGGCGGGCTTCTGAAGGGGATGTAGATTTGTAATAGTGAGTGGAAGTAGGCGGGGCTTCTGGAGGGATGTAGATTCGTAATAGTGAGTGGAAGTAGGAGGGCTTCTGGAGGATGTAGATTCGTAATAGTGAGTGGAAGTAGGAGGGCTTCTGGAGGATGTAGATTCGTAATAGTGAGTGGAAGTAGGCAGGGCTTCTGGAGGGGATGTAGATTCGTAATAGTGAGTGGAAGTAGATGGGTGCTGAGCCTGTGGTTGTTCTATATGTAAGCATCAGTGTCTTGAACTGGATGCGAGCTGCAACTGGTAGCCAGTGCAAGGAGACAAAGAGAGGTGTAACATGGGCTCTTTTGGGCTCGTTGAAGACCAGTCGTGCCGCTGCATTCTGAATCATTTGTAGAGGTTTGATTGTGTTTGATGGAAGTCCAGCCAAAAGAGCTTTGCAGTAATCCAGTCTAGAAACGACAAGGGCCTGGACAAGAAGTTGTGCATCATGCTCTGTCAGAAAGGGGCAGATCATTCTGATGTTGTGTAGTGCAAACCTGCAAGATTGAGCAGTCTTTACAATGTGCTGAAAAAGTAATTTCAGTATAGGCTAACAACAAACAGTGTTGGGCACTTTAATAAAAAAATGTCATTATTTATAGTTACTAGTTACTTCTCACAAATAGTAATTGAGCTAGTAATTGAGTTACATCATTATAAAAGTAACTAATTACCAGGGAAAGTAACTATTGCATTACTGATTTTTTGTTCCAAATATGTCAAATATCTTGGATGCTGTAAGGTCTGTTTTTGGTTCTGTTCCATGTTCTTGTTTCATGTCTTTTATTTTGAAGTTTGGTTATGGTTCTGTTTGTGTCATGCTTCCCTTGCCCTCATATCTCCTAGCTATTGGTTCCTCTGTTCTATGTGTCATGTTCCAATTGGTTGTTATGTTCATTGTGTCATGTCCCCATTGGTTTGTTCTTGTCAAGCGTCTCCTCAGTATTTGTTATAAGTAGCCATGTCCTTGCCTTTAGTTCTTTTCATGTATTAATGTTGTTACCTGCTGTCGGTGAGTCTAGTCCGTTCATGCCATGCCAAGTCTGTCTCTTGTTAAGTCTGTGTCAAGTCAAGTCTGTGTTTGTTTGGAGTCAGTTTGGATATTTGGATTACACTTTGTAAATAAACTGCACTTGGGTTCATCACTACGCTCGTTACAGGACATTCATTACAGATGCTCCCAATAATAAATTTGTTAAATGAATGAAATGAACACTAAATAGAATAAATTATAAAACATTGCACACTAATCTACACTATTTTAATGTTGCTGTGGGACAATGTGAGAGACGCCTATCAAATTCAACATATTTTGTAAATATTATCATGACTATAGTGGAACAATAAAACAAAATAGATGGTTTAGAACTTTTAATATTTATTGCACAGACCACATCTGTCACGGTCCTGCTGGTGTGCCCGGGCTGGCCACCAGATGTAACTGTGTCTGTGAGCACATGGCTTGTTGTGTTTGTGTTGTGCCATGTGCTTTCACCTGTCTCTATTGTCTGTCCCCTCCCATCTGGTTACCAAATCATTGTTTCAGTGGCTCCACCTGTGTATCCCTCGTTACCTTCATTTGTCTCCCTATATAGCCTCCTGGTGTCTGCAGTCCTGTGCTGATCCATTGTCTTTCGTGTGTTCTTTGTTAGAGAGTGTAATGTTTGGCTATGCACCAGTCTTCTGCCTGCCTGCCTGCTTGTTTTTTCCCCCTCGGGGTGGTTTTTGTTCATTTTTGTTTCATTTTATTATTAAAAACCCTGCATCCCCTGCACTTGAGTCCTCGACCTCATCACTCTCGTGACAACATCTGGCCAACAAATACTTCTAAATATAAATTATGCTTAAGAAATATACCAAAATTAAATAAATACTAATAATAAATATACATACACTCTTTGTAGTGCAAATTAAAATGATAAAACTGTCACACAACTGGTAGACATACTGTAGCTTACTGGAAGTATTTTCTTCCTCACAAAAGTAAATAGTTTAACAAGAAGCGCTCTTGATATAATACTGAACAATGTACCAATCTAGTCTTAGTTGCTTTGATGTTGTGGCTCCGTCTCCTCCTTTGGTAGCGGAGCTCACATTATCACCTGCGTTCTTAGCCACTATTTTAGCATGTGACGATGTGAGGTGCTTCATTAGATTAGAATGACTTGCCACCGACGCGGAAAGACTCTTTCTTACTGGGCATAAGTTGCACGTTACATAAACATTCTTGCCTTTCACCTCAACGAGAGAAAAGTAGTGCTTATACTTCCAGTTTGCAAAAACTAACTTTTATATCGTTGGACTTGCCATCGCACTGATGATAGAATTGTACTTTACCTAAGCCAATCATCACGTTCTCAGACGACACACCAATCATCAGCGGTTATGTGTCCTGCCCCACCCCCGAACACACCGGAGGAACAAACTGTGCAGGTCCCATGACTGAGAGAGACCCTACTTGGATGAAAACCGCTTCAGTGACCGTAATATTAGTAATGCCGCATTTTATTGTCAGTAACGGTAACGGCGTTGTAATGGAGGAAACAGTAATTTGTTTGGTTACTCGTTACTGAAAAAAGTAATGTCGTTAGTAACGGCGTTTATTTATAACGCCGTTATTCTCATCACTGGTGGCTAACAAACAGAGTTAAACTGGTAAAATAACAGCCGTAATGGCCAGCAACGTATTAATTTAGCTCGACGCGGATCCAGACTGTATCTACATCAGATGAAGGATCAGCACCTAGAGACGACCTCTACTGCTCTGAACGTCAGCGGAGACCAGGACACCTAGATGAGCCCCAGAGACAGATCCCCGGTGAAGACCCTGTCTCCTAGACGGCCATCGGGACAAGACCTCAGGAACCAGATGAGTCCTCTGCACAATCTGACTCTGCTGTCTTTCTCTTTATTTATTCCTTCTCTTGCTAGCTTGTACTTATTTGAACAATGTCTGAGACTTGGTGTTACGAGCACTTGCTCTGTCAGTTTGTCTCTTCAAGATTAATCGCTTCATGTATTCCCCAATTGTAAGTCGCTTTGGATAAAAGCGTTTGCTAAATGATTAAATGTAAATGTAAATATCAGAAAGCATTGTGTGACATATTACTGTTTTACTCTGAGACATAGCTCAAACACACATTCACCTCTATTTTCCTTTCTCAACTCCTCCACTTGACTCAGAGTCCAATTTGAAATGTCTGTGAAGGAATAAACATTGTGTTAAATGGTGTTTATATTGTTTATTGTAAGAGACAGATAACACAGTATACACTATGTAGTGTATCACACTGGTGGATCATTGATAAAAGACTGAATGTTCTGGTAAGATACCATCAGTTTTCTTGTTCAGCTCTTCTCTCAGTCGTGTCTCTAAAGCTCTGATGTTGGCTTTCTGCTCTGTAACGGTGACGGTCAGGTCTCTCAGTGCCGCGTGGATGTCAGAGAAGCTCAGATGGCAGTATTGTTGTCTGTCCGTTGAAGCTTCAGCTCTCAGAGAGTCTGTCTGAGGTGGATTCTGTCTTCTGTCCACATTGCTGAGATTTTGACTGATCTCATTCTCAACAGGTCCTCCATCTACCTGCTGCTGCGCCACAAACATAAAGCTTTCCAACAATAGCAGTATACTTAATAAACGCTTCATTCTTCACAGATGTTTGCATCCAGCTCTTGCTCTGCCAGCCCCACAGCCTCTTATGGTCTTTTATAGTGTCCTGATTTACTGGTTTTTGTCCTTGATTTTTTATCGTTTCAGATAAAAAGTAATTCCAGTTAATCGTTAATCATATTTAAAGTGATGTTCCTGGTTCAGTAGATGTTTATCTCTCAAATACTCAAACAAACAGGCCAAATTTACATGACGATTGTCGCGCTGCACGGGGGCAGCCAGGAACGAGGAGTCGAATCAATACATTTAAATTTATGCATTTAGCAGACGCTTTTATCCAAAGCGACTTACAGTACATTCAGATTATGTGTTCCCTGGGAATCGAACCCACAACCTTTTGCGCTGCTGACGCAATGCTCTACCACTGAGCCACACAGGAACACTTTATTGATGAGTAACGATGGATCTCGCGGGTAGACAAACAGAAGACAAACAATATCGGATTAAAGCGCGTTTCGCGAGTCATTTGATTCAGAACTTGGCTACAAAACGCGTTTCGCGAGTCATTTGATTCAAAACGGGACTCTAAAGCGTGTTTCGCGAGTCATTTGATTCAAAACGGGACTGTAAAGCGTGTTTCGCGAGTCATTTGATTCAAAACGGGACTCTAACGCGTGTTTCGCGAGTCATTTGATTCAAAACGGGACTCTAAAGCGTGTTTCGCGAGTCATTTGATTCAAAACGGGACTCTAAAGCGTGTTTCGCGAGTCATTTGATTCAAAACGGGACTCTAAAGCGTGTTTCGCGAGTCATTTGATTCAGAACGGGGCTTCAAAGCGCGTTTCGCGAGTCATTTGATTCAGAACGGGACTCTAAAGCGTGTTTCGCGAGTCATTTGATTCAAAACGGGACTTCAAAGCGTGTTTCGCGAGTAATTTTATTCAGAACGGGACTTTATTATTATTTCATGGAATTGCACTTTAAATATTAAGGTAAACACCATCAGATGGCGAGTCGCTGTTTTAATGAGCGAGTCATTGAATCAAAAGATTCGTTCAAACACTGATTTATTCAGGAGTGAACCGAGTCTTTAACATGGTTGATTATGACACAGCTGATCCGAGTTGAGCGTTAATTAATTATGTATCGGTCTTTACAACAGAATTGATAGCAACTTTGTTGGCTATTCAATGGGTGGAGGAAGTTAAGCCAATTAGGGCAGTTATTTGTTCAGACTCTGTCAGCTTTAAATAGTTTATCAGGTGGTATAATATATGAGATATTTATAAATCTGCTTGGAATACAAAAAATGGGTATAATCCTGAGGGTCATGTGGTTCCTGGTCATGTGGGAGTACACGGTAATAGTTGATAAATTGGCTAAACAGGCAATGAACACATGAATAATGAAGTACAGATTCCACTGAGTAAAGCAGAAATAAAAGTCATAATTAAAGAACACATTAATGAAATGTGGGACAGGGAAGTAAAGGCACCTATACAACATTCAAAAACAAGTTGGTAAAGGGAGAATATGCCTCGACAATAGGAGAGAAGATATTATTATTACACGACTGTGAATAGGACATTCTGCTTTAAATCACTCATTATTCATAATAGGGAAACATCAAACTGTATTGTGTATATCATGTAGTGCAGTGGAGACTATTGAGCATGTACTTCTATATTGTACAGTATTTAATAAAGAAAGAGAAGTGTTTATTAAGAAATTGAAAGGTATAACCAATTTTAGTTGATCAAATCTAAGTCATCAATTAGACAGGATTAGAAGGTAGAATATAATTTATTAATTTGTGTTGTTTGTTGTGTTCCCCGTCGATGCTTACAGTCCAGTTGGTTGCAGTAAAACACCATACGTTGGCTTGTCAAGCGCATATAAACGACACCAGAAGAAGAGTTGAGCGCTTGTCTTTCCCCAGTGACAGAGATCTGCTTATATGAGAAGATCTGGAGGAGTTATGGCTGGAGATCTGATGTTTATTGTGATTGTGGAAGATGAGGAGAAGACTGAAGACTGAGCTGTCATCTGGAAAACAAGTAAGAGCCACGAAAAGCTGCCAAGAATCAGAATATTTACAGACTAATAATTCTGAGTGTGTTTTGGTCATAATTTGCTGAATACAGCTGCTGTCTCCTGATGATCTGCTGAGGCTCTCATACAGATTCATGTAACAACAAAAACCTGACTTAATTCACTTCTTGTATTTTTACAAGATGTTAAACATCAGTATTTGGTCCACATGTGACTATAGCGATGATTCTATCAAGATGGTCTCTTACTGGCCTCTATACAAGATCTGTCCATAAAACAAATAAAGCAAGTCCTGCAAATTAATATAAAATATTTAAAATAAAACACACATTATACAGACACTTCATATTTAAGGATTTTTTTTGCATTTATATTTTTATTGCATTTATGTATTATACATTCAATAAAACATTTTCAATGTGTGTGTTTTTAATCAGTTTTTCTGCATGTTTTTGATGCATTTACACACTTCTGACCAGCAGGTGTCACAGCGCGTGGTGTCTCGAGCGCTTCGAATCACTGAATCATTCTGCGAGTCACTCGGTTCAATTGATTCGAAGCTTCTCAAAACGGTTCGTTTCTCCCATCATCAGATATACACAGTGGTCAAAGTCAGAAGTGATTCAGTGAGTCGAGACTGTAATGTGATTGGTTTACGAGACTCAGCTGGTCCTCGTTGAGAGCTTTGTTCTCCTTATTTAAGAAGATCTGGAGGAATTACAGCAGGAACAACAGCGTCGTTCAGGTGAGTCTCTGATCTGAGTGAATAACCACAGAATCTGCTGCTTACCCATTGTGAAGAAATTAATGAATGCATGCTTTATTAGTCTGCTCATTCAGCTTTATGATTGTGTTTGAGTTACTGTCTCGAGGTGTTCAACAGATCTCAGAGATGATCATAAAAAGAAGAGACTAATTCCTCCAGAATACAGTGTTTGGGTTTTCAGATGAAAGCTTGAATTAGATTTGTGTGGAATTGGGGCAAATAATGAACTGTTATTTCAGTGTAATAAAAAAAAATTAATCTTGTGGTATTTAAAGGAGGAGAAACACTGCCATCGGCTCCATCTTCCATCGACTTCTCTGTGTCATGATCTAATCTAGAGTTTCTCTCGATTCAATCTTCTGCTGCTCGAGAACACATTACAGTCGCACAGTTAAGGATTGATTTTCAAGCTCTAAGTTTAACACAGAAGTGTATCTTTGAGATCCGTTCAGTCCACCTCACTCTCTCCATTCTGCTCTCTCTCTTCTACTTCATCAGTCTTCATGTAATGAGAGAGCGCTTCATGTGAAGCCCCCAAGCTATGGACTGTTTGCTTCTACCATCAGACATGCTTTAAAATGATGGGTAAGACACGTTTATTTAAGGTTGTTTTTAATTAACTGTTTTGTTCTTGTTTTAATTGTTTCCCTTTGGGTTTAAGAAGAGCGCACCACAAATAAAATGCATTATGACGGTCCTGCTGCAGCTACAAGAACCAAATCAGCTCTTTTCTGAAGACACGGTGCTATATTTCCATGTAACGCCTGTCTGAACACACGAGTCGCCTGATTTTATCATCTGGGATTGAGACGAGAAAGCAGATGAATCTTCATTGGATCTGGAGGATCTGCGGTCACTCTGGTCTTTCTCTCTGTAGCTTCTCAGGTCAGTTCAAGCTGGGGAGGAGATGTTCCCGGAGGAGGTCGGCCTGAATAAGATCCTGGTTAAACGGGCCGAGACGGCTCTCATGGAGCTGCAAAGAAGAGCGAGAAGGTGAGAGAAGAACTGAAAGAGTCTGATTGAGAGAAACAGAAAGTTCTAGATCAGTGGTGTCAAACATACGGCCTGCAGGATGATTTGAACAATGATACAGAATAATAAAGGTAACATTATTTTGAAAATAAATTGTGTAATTGCTATAATATTTTGCTACGAATTAGTGACTTACAACATGTTTATTCCCATCTGCTTCATGTTCTGTGTCTGATCTAATAGAGAGTATATCTCTGTTCTGGAGCAGCAGGAGACAGACAGGGCTGCTTGCTGGTATCTTAAGACACGGCCTCTCTGACCTCCAGAAGCATGCATGGAGGTACACACACACACACACACACACACGTGTTTCATGGCGCTATTCCATAAGCGAAATGGTTTTTATCCTGTATAAACTGTACATTCTATCACCCTACACCAACCCCTAAACTTTCAGCAATTTTAGATTCTCAAAAAACTTTTATTTTATGATTTATAAGCTTGTTTCGTCATGAGGACCTAAAACATGTCCCCACAATGTCAACATTTACTGGTATTACTATCCTTGTGGGGACACTTGGTCCCATAATGTGATATATACCAGACAGGCACACAGTCATAATGATCACATGTCTCTCTGTCTCTCAGATTTACTGACCAAGTGAAGATATTGGGGGGGTAAGGTGCCCCCCCCATAAACTCCTCCAGCAACAAGGAGGCCAGAGAGGAGCAGTGATGGCAGCCTTGACCGCCTGATTGACGAGACGGAGAAAGTGCGTCCTCTCAGGTTCACTCACACGTGTGTGTGTGCATACACACTCTCTCTCGCATGCACACACACACACACGAATTCATGGTTGTTCAGTGTCCATGATTTATTTTATTTTTTATTATAATTATTTTCTTCTCCAAATGTTTGGTAAAAGCGTCTTTACACTCCATGAAACATAAGTTTCTGAAAAAGCATTTTTGTAAGACTTTGATCTTTTTCTTTCCCCAGGTCTCCCTCCTGAGTGTTTTTAAAACAATGGATTTTACTGTTTTACCCCGTCTTTATTTATTACCCTGCTTTCCTCCATTTACCCTGATTTGAATTATATATGACATTTTATCTCCCTACTCTGTTTGTTTATTGATCTTAATAAAATTTCACATATAACTGTTGAGCTCCTGAAGCATTGATCAGTCAGGATTGTTAGCGTTAGCATGCTGTCTGTAGTGATTTTGAAGTGTTTTTGGGTCCCATTAATGCATGCAGTGAATTTTTCCATCACTATTTTGAGTTAAATGATGCTGAAATGTAAAGAGCGCTGCTCAATGATCCAGATCAGTGTTGAACTCGGTCACGCTTGAGTCTCTTCTGCTGGATTTTCAGATCAGCTGCTGTGCAAATGATTCGCTTTAAATGATTTTCAAGTACTTCATTATATTTTGTGTAAGTTCAGGTGTCTTTTGTATCTGTAACATCATCGTGATCAAACTACAGACTGTCAGCATGCTCTGAACAATGTAAATGATTTCATTCTGCAATAAAAGTACAAGTTCATCTTTAAAACTGTAACTGGTTTCAAACAAACACGTTCTCTTTTTAGTTTACTGTTCTCATGTGAGTGACCTCCGTTCAGCTGAGGATTCATCTCTGCTCTTCTACACAAAGTAACTGATATTGTTAGAATGCTTTAATTATTAATCGGGTTATGCATAAAGATTTCCCAGTTTTGGTGCTTGTTTTCTCCATAAACGAATATAAGAGACTCGCTGTAACGCTAAACTCAGTGTTTCAGATGCATCGCAATCTCCTATTCTGCTGATCATTTGATTCAGAACGGGACTTCAAAGCGCGTTTCGCGAGTCATTTGATTCAGAACGGGACTTCAAAGAGCTTTTACATTTAATAATTACACATTCAATTAAACATTTGGCTTTGTTTGTAAAAGCTGTGTTTATGCATGTTTGCAGTGAGTTTTCTGACCAGTGTGTGGATCTGAATCATTTAATGAAGTAACTGGTTCAGTTGATTCAGAGTTAATAAATTATGATTTCTTCCATTGCTTGGTAAAGCTGTGTTTCTCATATATTTGATCATTACTATTGCAAAAAACAAGCACATATAACTTCCTCTTTATAAGTGGTTTTAGCATTGTTTTTGGAGCTTGCAATGATAAAATGTGGTTTTAAAGTGTGTGTGTGTGTGTGTGTGTGCGTGCGTGCCGGTGTGTGTGAGCAAGTAATATTTTTTCCTGTAACTTGTTTCAAAAGGTGAAACTTTTTTTTAACACTTTAGCCAAACTTTGGGAAGAAAAGCAGACACCGAACAAGGTGCGCTATCGAATGCAGTATACTTTGAAAAGCTGAGTGTGTTTACTTATATGTGGTCAAAAATGCTGCGATAAACAATAACCCAGTTTAATGCTTTAATGTGTAACATTATAGATGGATATAATTTACATGTATTGTTGTTTATGTGAATGAGAGATGCCTTAAACACTGGTTTAAAGGACATATTTTAAATATAGCAAGGATCTGCTCTTTCTAAGACAAAAAATGAAGGACAAGCTGCAGCAATAATGTTTATCTGCTTATGGAAATTTAATATAAAAAAAAATATGTGCATTCGCTCTAAAAACTGAAAATACCTAAGAAACACTGTTGCATGTTGATAGTTTCAGAATGAGTCCGCTGAAGATTATAATTAATGAAAAGCAACAATCACTTAATTCATGTGACGGGAGATAATAAAAGAGAAAAGCAGATTAGTATGTACAGTAATCATTAAGTGCAGCTCATAATGTAGTCTGAATTGATCATCATGCTTGAATAATCATACACATTTGTACAGTAAGGGTTAGATTATACAGTATTCGTTACATTTAGATGTGTGTGTGTGTGTGTGTTTGTAATTTAAACTGGAAGTGATTAGTTATCTTAGCATGTGTCTGATGTCATCATCACAGCTGGTCTCTCCTTCAGAAAGGATGAAACTCACTCTGTGGCAGTGTTTCAGAGCATTGGATCTGGTTATAGATGTCTCTCCTGAAGAAGAATCCTGTCTGAACTGATCTGCTTTAATGATAATCATATAGAAATGATGCTCCAGCTTCCTCCTGTCTAACTATCGGTGTGTTTCAGCCGAACCCGAGCTCCAGAAGGACCCTTGGCTCCAGCTGGTCTCTTCAGAAGGCCTCGGGATGCTGGGAGCTGAACGTGTTTGGGAAGACCAATCAGAACGCAGCAGAGGCGGGACATGTGATGTCATATCCTGTGACAAGTTCATGACATCTAGACCAGATAACTTACTGTTTATCATAAACATCTGCGTGTCTGTTTTCTGGGGTAAAATATAAAGAACAAAATATCAGTGGTCTAAAATAAGCTTTATTAATTTCACTCAAAATCCACTTGTATTAAAAACTATTAATGATCCTTTTATTTGGACAACGTTTCATTTACTTTAACTGATATGTATAGGTCTGGATTTCATATAAGCAATTATTAATAAACAGTACTGGCGCTTTAAGAGACCCTTCATTTGGGCGTGTTGTCCCCTCTCTCAGTTTGTGCCACGTTTTGATATCGAAGTTGATGTGAGAAGCCACAGAATACATGTTTATGAATAGTTTTTAATATGTGTAGTGTAGGAAATATAAGGCTTATTTAAGGCAGGAGGAGCCCTCCACAAATCACAATACTTGATTCTAGGCAACAATGTAGTTTGTAAGAAATCACAATTTTGTCCAACACAGACCATCAAATGTTAAAACGGATCAATAAAATACACATAAGTATTAAACAGCTCTCCTCGAGACTGCAAGAGGGTCAGGCCTGCTCTTATGGACCTGTAAGAAACAGAAGAAAACCCACAGCATACACTGCAAATAAGTAATCATTACAGTGCCGACCTTCTAGTACACACCACACAGAAGTGCCACTCCACCCAAATCACCTACACCGCAGGAGGTTTAGCGTCGATGCAGGCCCGGCCCTGAGCACTGGAGCACACAAAGAGGAGAGCAGTACCACAGAAACAAATGACACGCATAAATATGCTTAAATATGCAAGAAACAGTGGCTGGACTGCCCCTTTAACAAAGACAACATGCACGTTAATACACATCAAGACAGCCCATAATATAAAACAAATTTTATCGAAACTACAACTGCAGCACAGTTACCCAATCTCAGCTCTCAATAACATGACAGATCAAAGGTACTATAAAACAAGAGCACAGAGATGAACCACATCAAACTCATAAGCAAGGTGTATGCTGCATTTACCATTATTCAGCATTCCCACACGGCCGTCAGCCCATTGAAGTACCGCAGCAATAAATGCTTGTCTGCTCCGCTTCCCAGACAGAGAATAAAAACCTCTTAAACAATCAGCCTAAAAGAAGAAAAGATCACCTGAAGATGAGAGAGTTGCCGTCAAGTTACAGCTATTCAACGCAAACAAAACCACACAGCTAATAACATACACGTCGAGCACACCATCAAAACAGGACAGAACTGCAGAAACACCATCTGTTTATGATGTGTCTTGATCAGATGACTAGCCACCTGCACCTGAAACTATATCCTCCCACATGTGAATCTAAAAAGATCATTATTATGATGCATTGAGTTTTGAACTATAATCCTGTGCTTCAGCATCACAGAAAGACGAGAAGCAGATGATAACTGAAACTAGATAAACTTGCCTCCTCCACGGAATAAAATAAAAATATATATTAAAAAAAAGTTATTTTTATCTCACAATTCTGGCTTTGTTTCTTGCCGTTTTGAGTCAGACATTTGGAAAAGAGTCAGAAATGTGAGAGAAAAAGCTGCAAATATTTGTATTTTGTTTGTTTTATTTTGAATTGAAGCAGTTATGTTTATAAAAACAAAAACAGTAAGTTATTAGATAAGTATTAAGTACCAGGTATGAATGTTTGGGGTGTGCGGTTTATGTTGTAGATCAAACGTTGAAGTATTGTCATGCTATGTGTACCACAGGCTTTCTGTTAATATTCACAAATTAAAAACCCTACAGGAAAATCTTGAATTAATAATAATTAGCGGTGAATGTCCAGAGAACAAGTGCACAGCCATCTTTAGATTTATGTCTTTGAACGCTTATGGAGACTCTACTGTCCACGAGCAATTAGCTGAAGCGGATTTAATTGTAGAGTTAATGAATGTTATCGTGAGCATTGCAATGTTTGAAGCAGATGTTACGGTGATTTTAAAATGAGCGGTTTATTCATAAATTAGTTTGCTGTGGAAATACAAACCGGAAGAAAAAAACACATCAAGCGTAGCGTTGAAATGGCCAGGTTACATATCCCCCAAAAAAAAAAACTAACTATTTCTCCAGCACAGTAGATGGCGATATGAACCTCAAACCTTAATTAGTTTGACACGTGCCAGAAAACACTTAAAAGAGGAAGAGCAGCAAAACCAAACAATATAATGATCATGGACCATCCGGTCTCGACTGTGTACACCTTCGGCCAGAGGACGGGGCGGGAGGTGACTTTCGTTAACGAAAAGCAAACAGGACCGGCCCACGAACTAAGGTAACACATCTAGTGCTGAACTTAATTTGCTTTAACCTGTTGATCATCAGTAAAATGAGTCTTGAACCTGCGACACTCGTGTTTGATTGCTGGCGTTAGCATGCACAATGTGTAGGCCAGGGTTCCTCAAATCTTTCCCCGGGAGATAGTTTTTGCTGCAGAGTTTAGCTCCAACCCTGATCTAACTCACTACCTGTGATTCTCTAATGACCTTGAAGACCTGATTAGCACGCTCAGGTGTGTTTGATTAGGGCTAGAGATAAACTCATTACCTGTGATTCTCTAATGACCTTGAAGACCTGATTAGCACGCTCAGGTGTGTTTGATTAGGGCTAGAGATAAACTCTGCAGGAGTGGGCCAGTTTTGAGGATGCCTGGCTATATTTTAAATGTAGATGTGATGTATAAATATGTGACCCTGGAGCACAAAAGCAGTCATAAGCAGCACAGGTATATTTGTAGCAATAGACAACAATACATTGTATGAGTCAAAATTATACATTTCTTTTATGCCAAAAATCATCAGGATATTAAGTAAAGATCATGTTGCATGAAGATATTTAGTGAATTTCCTACCATAAATATATCCAAACTTAATTTTGATTATTAATATGCATTGCTAAGAACTTCATTTGAACAACTTTAAAGATGATTTACTCAATATTTAGATGTTTTTGCTCCCTCAGATTCCAGATTTACAAATATTGTCCAAACCATACATCAATGGAAATATTCATTCAGATGTTGCATAAATCTCACTTTCTAAAAATTGACACCTAAGACTAGTTTTGTGCTCCAGGGTCACATATAGGAAAGGTAGAGTGTTTCTCGGCTGGTGTATCGTGAAGAGTGCCGTCCAAAGAAACAACGACATACTTCAGTTTTGTGTTTCTGCTGCAAGACGCTTGTTTTGAAAGACGTGCACGAGATGTGTTGTTACGGTGGCCGAGAGAGCTCAACACGCTACAACAGAAGAAAACACATGCAAATAGAAAACCACTTCATCGAGTTTACCACAGACGCTGAAACAACCCAGAAACACACACGATGCTTTTATCCAAAACGACTTGATGAAAACAAGCAATTTGTCATAAAGAGGCAAATAAACAAGCAAACGAGACACTCAAATCACACGCTTGCTAGTAATATTACATATTCTCATCACTTATGCACTTTACTTAGTGTATTAGTAGTTAGTTAGTGTGCTACACTCTAAGAAAAGTCTGTAAAAATAGGGCACAATCTACTAACTATGGTAATATGAAATAATTTCCCGTATTGTTTTTTACTTGCATTTTAAATTACACATTGTGTTTTCAGATTACAGGGTTACAATGGATAATATCCTGGAAAATTAATAGTATATTTTCAATTTTTCTCACAGCTGTACTAACTGATCAACAATCGCGTGTACAAGCTACTAAGAAAGTTTCATGAATTAATTATTATTAAATGTAACAATTAAGAAAATAGCAGGTAACTCCATTCACGCGATGTGTGCACTGCTAGGTAACTTCGGTTTCAGGCAATTATCAACGGTTACAAAAAGTTGCCATTTAAAAAAATAGCTACATTTGTTTCTAGGTGCTTTTGGAATAAAAAGGTGCTAAGGTGGTCTGAACAGTTGCTAAATTTAGCAAAACAAATGGCTAAGTTGGTGACAGTGGTTGCGCCCATAGTATCTGCCTTACATCTCATTAGAGGAAGGGGACAAACACCTGTGCTGCGTTTCTAATGGATTTCTACATCGATAAAGGTATGAGGTCTGTTGTTGTTTGGAGGGGGGGTTGTATGTGAGTGCAGAGGCTACCGTGCCGGTGTCGTGCCAAATTCTGACCCCCGCCAGATTACGCCCTTTTCATTGGACAGTTGTGTTCTCGACATGTTAAGGTTTTAATAGAGCAATGTATATAAATGCATAAGTTTACATTTCAAAAAGACAAGATAGTCTATACATGACGTTTATGTTTCCATGGCAATCAGTCACTCGGTTTGTCACGACACGCTCTAGCTCGCACGCGCGGTCTCGCGCTGTATTCAGGACACATAGAGCTCGCGATGAGTTCAAAGCGGCAGAAACTCTTCACTCCTTTTTTGCGAAAAAATCAAGCAGCGTAAGCTGGCATCCGAATAGCGTTGCACAGTGTTGAGTGACTCTGCTAGTGCTCTTGTTGAATAATTTGCCAGTTTTGATGTTAATTATATGGAGAGCAAAAAAGCTGCCTGAACAAACGTGCACTTATTTTCAGTGTATTTTTTCGTAACTATTTTGTAACGTTTTTTATTTTAACACGTATGTATGTTATCAGAACCCTTCAAATAAGAATAAAGATAATGTTGAACTGAGATTTTGCAGCGTTTACAGCGTTGTGACATGTTTAAGACAATTCTACATAATGTATTTCAGTCAAGTATGCATGCATTGATCCGATATAACGATCTTAATTTAGACTCTTTCATTATTGCACTAATCTTACATTTTTATGTTGTCAAGAATAAACAAGAAACAGACAGCCTAGGTTTGTCAGAGCAAGATATCAGGCTGATAAACTTCACAGGTGAGAACAGATAGAGTGGCTTTTAACACCTGGCTGTTTTTACATTGTATACAATCTCTTAATACACAAGTGTGTGTAGGATTATATATGAACCAATCATAAAAACACATAATTAGTCAAATATAGAAACACATATTAACATTAGTATGATTAACAACTCGGTATGGTATTCTTCATGACCATATTTTGCATCCCATAATCCTACCCAATACCTAAACTTAACAACTACAATGACTACCTTACATGCTATTAATAATCAGTAAACGAAGAGGTTATTGAGGCAAACGTCATAGTTAATAGTGAATGTAAGGACAGATTATTAACAGCATTACATACAGATATTTCTTATACCTTTTAACATAGACTAATCAGACTAATTTGTTCTTTTGTATACTTCAGTTTTAAGTAGCTTTATATATTTAGATATGTTAGCTTTAATACCGTGTCAAAAAGCCACTACTTTTAAACAAACCAGCCAGAAAGCTTAAATGAAATGTCACTAAATGATTATTTAATCTCGTTGTTTAATTGATTTAGGGTCTACATACCTTGACATGTTTGTCAGTTCAGCTCAATACATAGTTTCTTTGCAATAGTTTGTTTTTATTTAATTCCTGAAACATGGACTGTATAATAGAACAGAATAGAATAAAGTAGTATGTGAATGTATCTATTACTGTGTGCCATGTACTGTACATACAACATACACTAAATACAATGTGAAATATGTAAACAATAGAACTTTTATAAGGACATCTCTGTAACTTATACTCAAAAAGGTGCACATTAGTACCTTAGAGTACCAATATGTATCTTAGGGTGTATTCACACCTGTCTTGTTTGGTTCGTTTCCCCCTTTGGTGCGGATCTTTTGGGCAGGTGTGAATACAGCAATCGCACTCTGGTGCGCACCAAACAACCGAACCGAGACCCAGCTGAAGAGGTGGTCTCGGTTCGGTTCCAAACGAACTCTGGGACGGTTAGCTGACACGTGCGAAAGCCTGCAATCGCTCTCCTATGCGCGCTGTTTTTTTTAGGTTTCACTTTCGCTTTGCCAGTGACAAGCTGTTATATTTTTTTCTTTTCTTTCTTTCTTTCTTTCTGTTTTATAATCATATATAATCATAAAGCATATTAAGCAAAAAGGTATGATTAAAAATAAAATCTGTCAATTAGACAAGGGTTAACTGAAAAAAAACAGGTCTAACTCTAGACATCTCCGTCCCCCACACTTTTGAAATGACGGCTACGCCCCTGACGTCACAGGAACATTTGAAGTTCGCAGTGCGCATGTCGGGGTCAGAAAGTTCATTCCAGCCCATTGAAATTGTTAACCAGAGAATTTGAAAACATGCCTACTTGTTGCGTCGTGGACTGTGAAAATCGCACCAGTTCTGGAGTCAAGTTTTTTAGGATTCCTGCAGGATCTCATCCGTTTCAAAAAAATAGACGACATCTGTGGCTGCAAGCTATTAAACGGGCAGACTGGGACAATGCTACGATCAAAGAGGCTCGTGTTTGTAGCGCTCACTTCATATCAGGTAACTTAAAGTCATCCTTTATCATCCCTTTCTGTTTGCTTAAACTCGAAAGCCTGGCTTGCATGAACAGTTTTCTATACGTTAAGCTATGCAGGTTAATAGTATTGTAAATGTCATGGACCTGTGTCATGCTACAGACGTAGCCAGCTGCTAGTAGTTAGCCGCAGGCTAGCGCCAACATTGTGCCAACAACGGTAGAGTTAAGCCATGATAAGTAAACAAATGTTTTCTGTAAACTGTAGACTGATTTAATAGTTAGGTGAAGTTTGATATCTGGCATAAATTGTGACCTGTGGCATGCTACAGACTTAGCAGATAACAGACTAGCTTTACATTAGCGCTTTCACTATGACAACAGTAGATCGTGTTGTAATCAATGTGTGCAATAATTTTTTTGTAGGAGAGGCATCACTTGACTCCAGTAGTCCTGACTTTGTGCCCTCCTTGTTTGTGTACACAAAACAAAGCCAGACACCTAAGACAAAAATGGAAAGGTACAAATAATAATAAAAGTAACTTATCTATCTATAAGGCTTGTCTGTTTCTCCTTGACACAATATGCCGGTCTATTAGCACGCCATTTTTCTGACCCCAAGCTGCGCAGCCAGGCCGACCTGAAGCCATTTTATTTTTACAAATGATATGAATAAAAAGTCTCTTTGAATAATATTAATTAATGATGCATAGAATATGCCCAGTAAAATGTAATATACCCCCTTTCAAAATAAGAGTCCTTACATGGCAAAATATTAAAGGCGTAACGTTCCTTTATTGTTCACATAAAAATGAAGAAAGTGAAACTAATGACGACCTTGCTGTTATTTACATATGCTTTAAGGTAAATGCAGGTAAAAATTAGTGTTTGACCCGGTACAGAGTTTTATGATTCTATTGTTCAACACAGACCTCACCATTTTGAGCTCTAATGGAGTAATTATTTACTTAAAAATTAAACGCAACTAATGGAGCTGTAACCCTAAAAGCTTAGCCTTTGGATTCCTTCGGTTGATGAGTGGCTTGGCATATTTGTAAAGGTCATATGACGTTGCTAAAAAGAGTATTATTTGGTGTAATGCAATGCGTTTACGTGGTTTGTGGCTCAAACACATTATTTTCCACATACTGTACATTATTGTTGCTCGTCTATGCCCCGCTTTTCTGAAACATGCTGATTTTTACAAAGCTGATCGTTCTGAGAAGACTAAAACAATAAAACCCATTATAAACGAGGCATTTGTTGCATCCAGTGAGGACATAATGACTTATACTGTCTTTTAATGCGTAAAAATTACCTTTTGTATGCATTTGTGATCGTAGAAACGTCAAACAAGCACCGCTCAAAACTCTCATTTGAATCGTCAGAGGAAAATGATTTAAATATAAATACATAATTACAGGCTATGAGCCAGAAGCACCGGACTGTTCTTGCAAAGCTGGAATTGCCTCACTTTATAGTGTTCACAGCCATTAATAGTGTTCACGTTGTAGGCTACTCTTCCAGGTTCAAGACTCAGTCCTGCGTAAAATGCATGGCACACACTCCAATATTTGTGGTCTGGAACAGTGTTGTGAATACATCTTAACCACTGATGTCTAGTTGTGTCTTCTTTTGGAAGCCCAAACAAAGTAGTTTCTCTTTTACAACAAAACACAGCGTCTCCAGGACATGACTACAGCCAGAATAATAGCTCCGCCTTCTTTCACTGTGTACATTTGGGTGGAGTTATGCAAATCTCCCTCATCGTGACGTAGATGTGTTTGAATGAGGCGTTTTAGGAGGGCGTGGACGAGTCTTAACTTTAATAAAGAAAATCTCTTTGGTTTTGAGACTTTAGTTTTTGTAGATTCAGGGATCTTATCTATTTAGCTTGTAACGCTCCAAAGAGAAATTAACACTTGACATCGCATCATATGACCTCTCTAAAGGTTTCGACTGGTAGTGTATATTGTTAATTGCATGCATATAATGCAGCACTCTGAATCATATGCGTGTTTGAATTGTGCTACCCTTAAATATATCATCTTAGACATAAAGACGATAG
>CM050434.1:22924150-22959150 GCA_027564155.1 Gymnocypris eckloni scoliostomus | reverse complement strand
TTTTAAAGCTTTTTGGTTTACGGGGACATAGGCACTGTCCTCATAAGCCACCATCATGTTGTAATAACCATGTTATTATACATATTTGTGTCCTCATAAACCATATACAGGTGCATCTCCATGAATTAGAATTTCGTGAAAGTTCATTTTTTCTTTTAACTTATTTCAAAAAGTGAAACTTTCATATATTTTAGAATCATTACATGTAAAGTAAAACATTGCAAAAGTTCAAGGAGTGCTGTATCAAAGCATATTCAATGCACAGTTGACTGAGAGGAGGAAAATGTGCACAAGCAACCGGGATGACCGCAAGCTTGAGAATACAGTCAAGCAAAGCCGATTCAAACACTTGGGAGAGCTTCACAAGGAGTGAACTGAAGCTGGAGTCAGTGCATCAAGAGTCACCACGCTCAGACATCTTCAGGAAAAGAGCTACCAAGACACTTCTGAACCAGAAACATCATCAGAAGCATCTTACCTGGGCTAAAGAGAAGAAGAACTGGACTGTTGCTCAGTGGTCCAAAGTCCTCTTTTCAGATGAAAGTAAATGTTGCATTTAATTTGTAAATCAGGTCCCAGAGTCTGGAGGAAGAGAGGAGAGACACAGAATCCACGTTGCTTGAAGTCCAGTGTGAAGTATCTGAAGTCAGTGATTTGGGCTGCTATGTCATCTGCTGGTGTTGGTCCACTGTGTTTTATCAAGTCCACAGTCAACGCATCCATCTACCAAGAGATCTTAGAGCACTTCATGCTTCCTTCTGCTGACCAGCTTTATGGAGATGCTGATTTCATTTTCCAGCAGGACTTGGCACCTGTCCACACTGCCAAAGCTACCAAAAGCTGGTTCAATGACCATGTGTTACTGTGCTTGATTGACCAGCAAACTCACCTGACCTGAACCCCAGAGAATCTAGATGAGAGACGCCAGACCCAACAATGCAGATGAGCTGAAGGCCACTGTCAGAGAAACCTTGTCTTCCATACCACTTCAGCAGTATGTGTGTTCACTGGAATCGAAAAATTAAGTATTTTAAATTTTCCATGGCTAACAATTTTTATTATTTACTAGCCAGGAAATTTGTTTAATTGGTTTTTAATTTTATTTAAAATCATACTGAAAAATGCCTAAATAAATGCAATGCACACAGACTGAAACTCATGCACATACACTGAAGCTCAAGTCCTTTCCTCATTAACACCTTATCTCTGATGTTCACAGCCCTCCAGCAGCAGCTCCTTCAACTCACAGACGCGTATTAAGGTAAGATTACAATTAACAAGTAGAAACAGTGAGTCTGTCTGTAGTTCAGAGTTTCTGTGACATGATTCACTTTCAGATCTGCTGCTTGTGCAAATGATTCACTTGAGTTTCTGATTCACTTTAATTTTCAGACGGAGGTGAAAGAAGAGATGCTGTCCCCTCAGGTACACACACACACACCCACTCGCTCGCGCACACACACACACACGCACACACACTGAAGCTCAATTCCTTTCTCCAGTAACACCTTATCTCTGATGTTCACAGCCGTCCAGCAGCAGCTCCTTCAACTCACAGACGCGTGTTAAGGTAAGATTACTATTAACATGAAAATCAGTATCAAGCTCTTCTATCAGCTCTTTTCTATTCAGTGACTCATGTTTGCTGAAGTAGAGATGATTCACTTTCAGATCTGCTGCTGTGCAAATGATTCACTTGAGTTTCTGATTCACTTTCATTTTCAGACGGAGGTGAAAGAGGATAAAAAATGTATCCCATCCCAAAATTATTAAATATTTATATTTAATAAAAAAACAATTGCTCTCCGTTTCTAATATTTCTTTCTATTATATTTTCTATTGTTTTATCATTTAGTTTTTCAAAGGCCAGTTCTCATACAGAAAGACTCTCACTGACACTTAGCTCTTGGATTGTTGTTTCCTGCAAAAACCATAGAAATACAAAGACAGTTCACTCCTATACTTATCGATGGGAGAAAGTGTGCAATATGGTGGAATAGTCCCGCCTCTTAAATGAAGGAGCCAATCGCTGATTGGTAAAGTCACTAGGTGTGTTCGATTTCATGCAGCGCCATGAAAACCGATCGGTGGCTGACTTGAAGCAGTGCATGCCGGTTAGAAAATGTGTCCGTCTTGAACCGGCTTCACTGTCACGTGTGGCATTAAAGTACCGATAGAGATAGTTTAATAGATTAAACAACTCGTCGATTATGGTCTAGCAGTGACATGGCCTATTTACATTGGACTGATTCTCTGGCCACTGAAGATGCCCCGCGACTCCCGAGGGACTGATGTGGGACGAATGTTAGACATGTTTTGGGATACCTGCTGTTCCAGTGCAGCTGCAGCTTCTCGTAGAAGTTTGCTAGCTGATTTTGCCATGTTACGTCTTCAACTCGTCTGAATATAATATCAAAAACACACTTAAGTATGCACTTCACTCATATGCGCTTAGACGCTCAACGTCACTTGAACAATAAGCCCCTCCCCCTGATTAACATATCATTTGCATGCAGGTTGACTTTGAAAATGAAAAGTGAAATAAGAGACAATAAAACATAAACTAAACTATACATTGTAATTTGAATTGTTTCACTATTATTGCGTGAGCATTAGTAAAAGGCTTTGTAAAAAAAATGTATTTGCATTTTATTTTCCCCCTTTGCCTTTCCATTTCAATATTGACCGTCTTGCCTCGAGATTACAATGAAAATGCATCCCCAACTGCATTTTATGAGGTGTATTGTCACGGTGAAAAATTAAATGCATATTCAATCTTTTAATTAAATTTTCCATTTTGGCACATATTTTGCATATAGTTTTCTATAACGAAATTGTTAATCTGGTTTAAATTTAAATGTTTATAATTTAATTGATTTATTTAAAATTGCCTGAAAATGCCTTCCATAAGAAATGACTGAGCTGGCTTATCTAAAACAGGAAGTAATCGTGCATATGGTCAATTGACAGCATTAGTGACTGCTTTAAAATATATTAATATAATGGATACAATATTATACTTTTTCCCGGTTTTCCTTTTACTAAATTGGATCTTTTCTCTCTCTCTTTATATTACACATGAACTGAACATTATTACATTTATTGCATGAAATGAACAGTATTATACACCTCAAAGGGAATTTAAACTGAGTTACACTATCACTTGTTTGTGGGGGGAGAATTCAGACCTTATTATCTTTCTTTATGTAACATAAATGCAAAATTGATGCATTTAATCCAAAAGATTAGATTATAAGCTTTCAAAAGATACTATATATGTCTATATTTGTGCTCCAGCACATGTAATATTTTAAAAAGAACATGCGATGACGTGGTTCCGGGATCACAACCTTAAAGGAGTGGGGCACAAAATATCCATATTTCAGGGATAAACACTCCAGCACAGTAGATGGCGCTATGAACCTAGAACCTTAATTCATCAACCCAGTAAATGTATAAAAGATGAAAATCAGACAAACTAAAACAAGGAAAAATGGAAAACCCAATATCTGCCATTTACACATTTGGCCAAAGAAAAGGCCTAAACGTGGCCTTCATTGAATGCTCGTCTGAAACAGATGACCCCAGGTAACACATCTAGCCATGAACTTATGTTTCTCTGTGAGTTTGCAATTGGAAACTGTTGATCATCAATAAAGTGAATCTTGAACCTGGGACAATTTGAGGCTCTTGTTCACATTAAGCAGCATTGATTAAAATGGTGCATTTCATTGTATGCAATGTGTATATTTTAGATGTAGAAACTATATAAAAATATATTAAATGTACATCAATGTTTCTCATCTGGTGTCAACGATTTTCTGTTTTTGGCGTGCTATTTATACAGAAATGGCGTGCATAATTTTTAAGAAACAAGTAGATAGAAAAGAAAGCTAGTGTTAGTTTTTCAAGAAAAGCTAGCAGTTAGAGAAGAAATATCCAATTGATGGAGGGTCAAGTGTGTGTGTGTGTGTGTTTTTATTTTTATAAAAGGCAGATTCAAATAGAATTAGAACAGAACGCAAGCTTCTAGAGGGCATATACGTCTGAAGTACTGAATTTAGGTAAAGGGTGAAGAGCTAGTTTTGTAAGCAGACATTAATGCCTTGAATTTAATGCATTGAGCAGCTATTGGTAGCCAGTGCAAATTGATGAACAGAGGAGTGACGTGCTTTCTTTTCGGCTCATTAAAAGGTTAATCTTGAAGTGGCATTTTGGATTCATTGTAGATGCTTGATGGAACTGGCTGGAAGACCTGCCAAGAGAGCATTGCAATAGTCCAGTCTGGACAGAACAAGAGCCTGAACAAGGAGTTGTTGCATGTTCTGAAAGAAAGGGCCTAATCTTCCTAATATTGTATAAAGCAAATCTGCAGGACGGGCAGTTTTATCAGAATGAGCATTACTGGACAGTTATGTTTACACTTACAAGGAATTTGTTAGAGTAACAGAAGCTCCACAGTGCAGCAAAAGGACAGGACACAGACAACATAATAACAATATACAAATAGGCAATGTACAAAATAGCAAAACACAATATATAATACAGACAATTATGTGTGTACAAGTCTAATGTGCAACTTTGCAAAGAAAAATATTATAAGTACTTGTGGTGAATAAATAATTGTATAATAGTTTTGTGTATTCACGTTACAATTATTTGCAATGTGATCTGAGAAATTTAGCTCATCATCAATGTTAATCATCATGTTTCTGGCTGTTTTTGAAGGAGTTATGGTTGATGAGCCTAACTGGAAGGAGAAATACTGATGAAGTGATGGGTTTGCTGAAACTACAAGCAGTTCTGTCTTAACTAGGTTGAGTTGAAGGTGATGGGATCATCAGGATGGGATGAGAGGTAGAGTTGAGTGTCATCAGCATAGCAGTGATATGAAAAGCCATGTAGACAAAGAAGAGAAGTGGTCCAAGAACTGAGCCCTGTGGCACCCCTGTAGCTAGATGTTGTGACTTGGATACATCACCTCTCCCAGATAACTTAAGGGACCTACTGTATCTGAGAGGTAAGACTCAACCCACTGGAGTGCGGTTCCTGAGATGCCCTTTCTCAATAGGGTTGACCGGAGGATCTGGTGATTGATCGTATCAAAAGCAGCAGACAGATCCAGCTAGATAAGTAATGAAGACTTGGAAGCAGCTCTTGCCAGTCTTAGGTCTTCAACAACTGAGAGCAAGGCAGTACAATGCTGAATTTTTCAACAGGGGACTAAAGTCTCAAAGATTAATTCTCATCTCTACAGCGCTTTCCATCTTTCTAGTGCTTCTGGTTTCTCACTCTTTCTGTGGTTTAGTCCTTCTCTTACCTTCTTTGGTAGCGGCCCTTGGTTTTTTTGCTCTTCCAGAGCTGCTCCGGCCGCTTCCTCCCTCGCTCTTTTCTTCCTACATCCGACCCCCTCCGGGAAATCCTCCTCCCCGATCCGGACCCGGAATTTGAAACTAAAAGAGAGAAAGATGAAGGAGAAAGACGTGAATCCCAGCAGAAAAGTATTGTCTTTTGTTGTTATGGGTGCATCTAAAGATTGATTGCATCTCACGACTATGTTGTGTATTAAATACGTCAATGCTGAGCTCGGAGCCCTCTCCTCGGACTGCACGCCAAATACGCATAACCTTTTACTCCGTTTATTATATGTAAGCGTGAACTCGTGGAAAAAAAGTACATTTATCTGCCAGTGGCATAAGAAACATATTACTCATTTACTTGTTTTAAGCTAAATTCACTTAATAAAAAAAAAAGAAACAAGACTAAATATCTTACATAATTTTGCTATATAGAGAATGCATCTTAATTTAAGAATTTTTTGACATTTTGACTAGAAACGACAAAAATACTAAGACAATACAATATATATATATATTTTTTTTTTGCTGTGTAAGAGCCCTTTCTTTGACAACACATTTATTCCCATCCGCTTAATTTTCTGTGCGTTACATCATCTAATGGAGAGTTTATCTGTTCTACAGAAACACAAAAAAAGACCGCGCTGCTCTAAGAATGACCCTTCTTTGGCATGAAGCAGCGCGCTAGAACTCATGGGAATAATGTATCAGAACTAGTCAAGGAAACAGGGCCCCCCGAAGCACGGAGGTAAACGCACGCACGCACACACACACACACACACACACACACTCCCTCTTTCTCTCTCTCTCTCTCACACACACACATTCCCTCTTTCTCTTTCTCTCTCTCTTTCTCACACACACTCACACATTCCCTCTCTCTCTCTCTCTCACCACACTCACACACACTCACTCACACCCTCTTTCTCTCTCTCACACACATTCTCTCTCTCTCTCTCTTCTCACACACACACTCACACATTCCTCTTTCTCTCTCTCACTCACACACTCACACACACACACTCACCCCTCTTCTCTCTCTCTCTCACACACACATTCCCTCTTCTCTCTCTCTCTCTCTCTCTCACACACTCACTCACACATTCCCTCTTTCTCTCTCTCTCTCACTCACTCACTCACACTCCCTCTTTCTCTCTCACACACACACATTCCTCTCTTTCTCTCTCTCTCTCTCTCTCACTCACTCACTCACTCACTCACTCACTCACCACACTCCTCCTCTCTCTCTCACACACACACACACACACACACGCATTTGTGATTGAAGAAATTAGAATCACTGACAACATGCCAACAGAGAAGCTTACTTCTGATGTGAAACAAGGTCTCAGGGGTCCCAGCTTTCAAATGTTGTCATTTTTAAAGAAGATAAATAAATACAGTTTTGTGGCTCTTTAATGACAGATTACTCTTGCCTCAGTTAAAGCGTCATGTGAACCGATGGTCTATGTACTTAAAGTGTGAAATTAACATGAATGAACACCATTTTTCAAGTTGAAGTCCACCAAAGTTACTCTGATTTGTGATTAAGTACATGTGCACCATATGTATCCCTTCTAGCCTTAATCACAAATCAGAGTAACTTTGGTGGATATATCGGTATTGGGCATGCACACATCAATATAGCATAATTTCTGTCACACTGTACAACACTAACTACTCTTTCTTTATTATTATTGAGGGTTGGGTTAGGTGTAGACGTTAATAAAACACAATCTAATAGGTAGAACATTTAATTTATAGTTAGTTTTCAGCCATATATAAAAGTTGGCAGATATATATATATATATATATATATATATATATATATATATATATATATAAAAGTACCGATGCATCACTTAAAATATACTCAAGTAAAACTACACAATTTTTAAACTACTCAAAAAAGTACAATTACTGCAAAAACGATCTTTACTGTAATGTGAGTGTTTGTAATTCATTACTTCACACTCCTTCAGGTTTAGTTGGCGGTTCACGGTGGGGGGGCGCTCGATCCTCCCCATGATCTCCTGCAACAGACAGCAGGCCGAAGAGGAGGCAGCTCTGGCAGTTATTATAGGAGAAGAGGAGCGAGAGAAGAGGACCAACCCTCAGGTACACTCACTCACTCACTCACTCTCTCACTCTCTCACACACTCTCTCTCTCTCACACACTCACTCTCTCTCACACACTCACCACCCACTCACACTCTCACACACACACACACACACACACACACACACACACACACACACACACACACACACACACACACACACACACACACACTCTCTCTCTCTCACACACTCTCTCTCTCTCACACACACACACACACACACACACTCTCTCTTGCTCTCACACTCTCACTTTCTCTCACACACATGCACGCCTCACACAGACACTCACTCACCTCTCACCTCTCTCACACACACATGCACGCTCTCACACAGACACTCACTCACTCTCTCATTCTTTCACTCACTCACTAACACCTCTCACTCTCTCTCGCACTCACTCGCAGACTCACTCTCACACACACGCCACCTCTCACTACTCTCTCACAAACACACATGCACGCTCTCACACAGACACTCACTCACTCACTCACTCACTCTCTCGCTCTTTCACTCACTCACTCACTCACTCACTAACACCTCTCACTCTCTCTTGCACTCACTCGCAGACTCACTCACTCACACACACACACACGCTCACTCACACACACACACGCACGCTCACACAGACACTCTCTCACTCACTCTCTCACTCACTCACTCACTCACTCACTCACTAACACCTCTCACTCTCTCTTGCACTCACTCGCAGACTCACACACACACACACACACACACTGAAGCTCTGAATCTGCTGTCAAAACACATTTCACACTCAAGCTCCTTTCCACATTAACACCTGATCTCTGATGTTCACAGCCGTCCAGCAGCTCTTCACCGAGTAATAACACGGTAAGATTATTATTGTCATGAAGAATATTAATATCATCCAGCTCTTTCATTCAGCAGACTCTTGTTTGTTAAAGTAGAAACAGTGAGTCTGTCTGTAGTTCAGAGTTTCTGTGATATGATTCACTTTCAGATCTGCTGCTGTGCAAATGATTCACTTGAGTTTCTGATTCACTTTAATTTTCAGACGGAAGTGAAAGAGGAAGATAAATTCATCCCATTCCAAAATTATTAAATTTAGATTTAATAAATATATTTTTTGCAGTGTTTCTAATCTTTATTTCTGCAAACAAATTACAAATTAAGCTCAGATGAGCTTTATTTGTCACATACACAATTATACAGAGTATAATGAGGAGTGAAATGTGTTCTCTGCATTTAACCCATCCAAGTGCACACACACACACACACACCTGGAGCAGTTGGGGGTTCGGTTTCTTGCTCAAGGGTCTCACCTCAGTCGTGGACACTTCCTGCCAGAGCCGGTATTCGAACCCACAACCTTGGGTTACCTCGGGTTTCAAGTCCAACGCTCTATCCATTAGGCCACGACTGCCCCGATTATTTTGTTCTTATATTTTCTATTATGTTTTATCATTTAGTTCTTCAAAGGCCAGTTCTCATACAGACAGACTCTCACTGACACTTAGCTCTTGGATTGTTGTTTCCTGCAAAAACCATAGAAATACAAAGACAGTTTGCTCCTATACTTATCAATGGGAGAAAGTGCGCAATATGGTGGAATAGTCCCGCCTCTTAAATGAAGGAGCCAATCGCTGATTGGTAAAGTCACTAGGTGTGTTCGACTTCATGCAGCGCCATGAAAACCGATCGGCGGCTGACTTGAAGCAGTGTATGGCGGTTAGAAAATTTGTCCGACTTTATTCTTGAACAGATGGCCCTTTATTAAGCAATAAAGTGTTCCTTGCTCATGAATACATTTCTGAAACGTCTGTACATTTGACAAATATTGCATGTTATTAACTTCATCTGTGATAAGAGTATGCAAACACTGTGTTGCTAGTGATGGGATCATTTTACCGACTCGGACCTTTTGAATCTCGCTCAGTAAAATGAACTAATCTTTTTTTCGAGTCATTTCGTTCTTTTGTCACGGGATATGACCGCATAGATACAATTTTTTTATTTGTAAGCTTCCTTAAAAACGGGTGCATAGTTGTTATTATTATTATTATTATTATTAGTATTTACTCTTACAGTTAGGTGATGCGTTTCTGGTCTCAAATTGTAGATTTTAATTTCTTAGTTTATAAATTTCTGTCATGATGGTTCTTTCCCATAACACCGAATGTGGTAATAATAATAAACAACTCTTTAGTTTAAGTCTTTTTCCCTTAGACTGCATAGGTTTAGCTTATGGGGCTGTCACATGATGAATGACTTGAAACAGGTGAACTAATTCCAGTACAGAACCTATAGGATGGTGCAACTGAACGAATCACTCTGAGACGACTCGTTCTTCTCGAGTCACATTAAAGATTCGTTCAAGACCGACCCATCACTAATGCCCATCTTAAGCGCGTTATAGCATATAGTTATGAGATTTCAGGATTCCTCCATAGAGTTAGATAGGACTTACTGTGCAATCACACCAGACGCGACTTGCGCGAATGAATCGCACTGTTCGCACGTAGTTGGACGCTTGAGCATTTTTAGTTTACTTTATTCGCGTGAAATTCGCTTCACAACAGCCATGAATTCGCGTCTCGTTGCTGCATTCTCCTCGTACTATACCACAACACCGGTCCAATCACAAATTAGTATTTTTTTAACTATACCATTGTGAGTGTATTTGCAATAGGATATAATTAGAATGAATGTACAAATGTTTTCCATGAGTATTCTAGTCTCAACATAGAAAAAATATTTGTATGTAACACAAATGAATTATGATTTACTATGTTGTGCACAAAGTAACACACCAAAACATTTGGTTATTGTATAGAACATTTATTTATACAAAATAAATCAAATATTAAAACTATATACAAAGAAAATGTACAACTATTCAAATGCAGGAATAAAATGGATCTTGCTTGGAAGAGTGAAGGCCAAAGTGAAGGAAAGGAGAACGGAGAGAAAGTCTGGTTCATCGCCTCTTATTTAAAACTACTCTGTAGGCTCCAATTGTTCCATAAATTAGAGAAAAAAACGTGCTGCTTTCATAAATTAATGTACAGCTCCGGTTATCCACATACAGCAACAATGATTTTGTCCTCTATTTTTGCTTCGGATATCTGCCTCCGATCGCCATGTCGTAATCACGTGTCTACTAGAGCACGCTCCTGATTGGTTAATGCGGCCCAAATTTTTGCCAAAGTTCACATTTTTCAACTCGAGCGTTTTGCACGAATCACGCCGCAGAATGTCTATCGCGTCTTTGCATTGACTTAACATGTAAATCACTCGCGCTTAACGCTTCATTCGCGTCTGGTGTGAACACACCTTTAGAGTGAATCCCAATTCTCTGTCTTACCCCTTCCCTTTAGTTGTGCGCGTTCACGTGAGAGTAAGGGCTGTCCCAATTCTGGTTTTGATCGAGGGGTAGGGGTAAGTGGTAGAAACCCCTTAAAACCAAGCATTTCCGCGAGCTTACTTGAAACCAAGCGGTACCCAGAACACACCGCGGTCAGATCATCCAGAGTCCCATAAATGTAAGTATTTTCGGCTTAAACAATTGATTTAAAAATATTGACTGTATTGTTTTGTGTTCTACACAGTCCTGTACATATGTGTAGCGCCCCCTTAGCGTGTCTTAGCTATTTTATTGAAGTGCGCTCCCCAAATTCCTACCTGGCGAAAGATCTCTCTTTCTGTTATTAATTAATGCACCAATGTAAATTACTAATTTATCACTATATGTTCACTTTTAGTCCTAATAGTCACTTTACTTAAATTATAATAACCACACAATGTCTGTATAGCTAAAATAAAGTAAAATATTAACTTTATGTCTCTATCTCATAGCTAATTAAACTGAACACTCACCTGAATATCCTATTGTTTGTATTACACCTACTTAAATTACCATACTGCCCTAAATATAATATTACTTTGACTGGAAAATAATTACTATGTTACTTTAACACAATTAATTACGTTCACTCTAAACCAAATTATTATACGATAAATGATATTATTTACTTTAAATATACCACCCGTATGAATATATATAAAACCCAAAATATAAAGACAATCTTCACAGGAAATAGTTATGAACTATTTACTTAAAGAAAATATAAAATATTCACAAATGTACAATTAGATTCAAATAAACAAATTCAAATAATCACAATTCTCAATCACATTAAATTCCCCAAATTAAACCAATTGAAATTCTAAATATAATGCCGGCAAATGACTAAATGGCCATCAACATGAATAAACAGAATGAATGCCCTGATAGTCAAATGAATACTCGTAGCAGGCCTGTTGTGTAGCTTGAGATCGTTGAGACCTAAAACAGAATGGTCGCTTCACGCCTCGGCGCAACAAACAAAATAAAACTCACGCAACAGCACTGATGAGTCGCGTCGTCCTTCAACACTCCGAACACGATGCTTCCAATGCTCAAACAGCCTTGAAGAATCCCTCCGAACCTTCACAGTCTCTTCCTCGAAGATTAAGCTTTTCAGGCGATGCACTCAACACAGCAACCGAGCAGGCTACTCGCTGGCAAAGTCCTCTCAGCTCGTGTAATAATTAGCCGTCCACACTTTCTCCTCGTGGTGCTAAATATAACCGCAAATTCCACGACATGAACTATCACACTGTAACGTATTTAAGTGTCTGTAACTCACTCTTCGCGCAGTATACAATGTCACTTATCATATCAAACATTAAACTTGGTGTTTTACCAACTTCTATCTCATATCGGTCACAGCACAATCTTCACGTGTGTCTCCATCTCATTTCAGTTCATCCTCCTTCTCCCCATCACCTCTCACCCCGCTCCTGATTGGACACTCTCACGGGTAAGTGCATTTTCAAACAAACTTAATATATTAACCATATAAACAGAGTATAAACATTTTTAACAACATGAAATGTACATTTTAAGGAAAATAACCAAAATAAAAATATTGGCTTATGGAAATAATCTTTTTTTCCATAGGGCTACATCCCCCCCTTACTAAATGTCTACATGTCCCCATAAGACATAACACCTAACCCACCTAGGCGATGTAGATAGATTAACTTTTGTGCTAAGTAGAACTACCAGCTCCTACTTATAACTAAGTGGAAACCTAGTTTTTGCCTATTGTAATAGTTACTCCTCTATGAACTATAGTAATAGGTTGCTCACTGGCTTTTCCAGGTTCATCATATGTTAATCTCAACACTGGTTTTATTCTTCTCTTTTCAGTTACTCTGGTGCTAGGTACTCTATTAACTTCTGTCCTAGAGCTCAGACTCTCTCCAGGTGATTTAACAGCATTTCTCCCAGTATCCAGATCTATTTCGGAATCATCTGAACCCGAATCTCTCTCTTCTTCTTGACTTTCCTCATCATTTCCTTCGTCAGAATCCAGTTCTTCCGCTGATTGCACAGTATCAGGTTCTCTGTCCTCTTCATACTGCGAACGTACTGAGATTCCATCACGAGTTTCTCTCCTCTTCAGTATACGTTCCACATACTCCATGTATGGTCTACAAGAATATTCATACTCCACTTCAGATGATGAATCAGTTACCTCTGGCATTTCTTCTCTTTGATTCACGTTCTTTTGTCTTTGTCTTGTTCTGCTTGAACGTGTTCTGGGTCTCACGTTGGTTTCTTCACACCCTTGTTCCACTGGAATCCTCACCGATTGTCCAATTGGTAAGATATGATCTCGATGTATGGTTCTTTCCCTACCTCTTCCTTCCTCAGGTTTCACCCGGAACACAGGTAAGTTCGGCATTTGTCCAACCACTACATGAGGTATGGAACTCCATCGGCTTTCCAACTTATGTTTCCTTTGAGTCCTAGATTCTTCAACAGAACTCTATCTCCTTCCTGAATTTTCTGAAACTTGACCTTCTGATCATAGGCTCTCTTGTTCCTCAGATGAGTCTTGTCTGCAGCTTGCCTCGCCAGTTGATATGCTCTTTGTAAATCACGTTTCAGACATTCAACATACTGGAAATGTTTCCTCTCGTCGGTTCCATCTTTCGACGTTTCGAAACACAGGTCTACCGGCAGTCTCGCCTCTCTACCGAACATCAAGTAGTAAGGTGAGTATCCTGTGGCATCACTTTTGGTACTGTTGTACGCATGTACTAATGAAGCTACATGCTGACTCCAGGATCTTTTCTTCTCTTGTCCTAGCGTAGCCAACATCGAGAGCAGTGTACGGTTAAACCGCTCTGGCTGTGGGTCTCCTTGAGGGTGATACGGAGTCGTCCGTGACTTCCGTATGCCTAAGGTTGTCAACAGTTCCTTTATCAGTTTCGACTCAAAGTCTCTTCCCTGATCAGAATGAATCCTAACAGGTAATCCATAGTGAACAAAGTACTTTTGAACTAGGATCTTAGCCACTGTCAGTGCTTTCTGATTCTTTGCAGGAAAAGCTTGTGCATATCTGGTATAGTGATCCGTCACGACCAGAACATTACCAATGCCTCCAGCATCGGGCTCCATTGACAAGAAGTCAATACACACCAGATCCATAGGACCACTGCTTGTGATTTGATGTAGAGAAGCGCTTTTCTTGGCAGGTGTTTTGCGAGTGACGCACAATCCACAATTCCTCACATATTCTTCAGTGTCATGAGCCATTTTGGGCCAGTAGAATCTTGCTCTCAGGAGTTGAGTTACTCTCTCCACGCCTAAATGTCCCATGTCATCATGAAGAGAATGCAACACTGTGTCTCTGAACTCAGTAGGCAACACAAACTGTAGGACCTCCTCAGCATCTTTCTTGCTTACTCTGTACAGAAGTCCATCTCTCATCACCAGTCTATCCACTTCTCTTTTCAACAACCTTGCCTCTGGATTTAAGTCTTTGTTGCTAGGCCAGACTCCTTGTTTCAATGCATCCATGCCACATCCAATCACATCATCCCTCCTCTGAGCTTTCATCAAATCTGCTTTAGATAGTTGCTCCAGTGAACTGAGATATAGCTGAAAAAGCATACACTTCAGGAATACAGTCTGGTGAAGCTCCTAATTGTTCCACATATCTGGGGGACGAATTTTGCTTTGCATTTACTTCCACCTTCCGACATATGGATTTCACTACGCTCTGAGCCATGCCATCCCACTCCTCTCCTTCAGGTAAGTTGCGAGACAACAAGTGCTGACTCAAGAGTCAATGAAGAGTCAATGTTTGCTCTTCCAGGCCTGTACTTGACATCAAAATCATAGGTGGCTAAGGCTGCAAGCCATCGATGACCTGTCGCGTTTAGTTTTGCCGTTGTGAGTACGTAAGTCAACGGGTTATTGTCGGTGCGTACAGTGAACTTGGCTCCGTAGAGATAGTCGTGAAATTTATCAACGACTGCCCATTTCAATGCTAGGAACTCTAGCTGATGTACAGGGTATCGCTGTTCAGGAGAACTCAATCTTCTGCTTGCGAAAGCCACTGGTCTTAACCCTTCTGGATGTTCCTGATAAAGTATGGCACCGAGCCCTTTGAAACTTGCGTCCGTGTGTAGGACATATGGCTTATTGGCATCAGCAAATGCCAGTACAGGTGCATTTAGCAAGCACTGAATAACACGGTGGAATGCATCCGTGCAGGACTGATCCCATCGGTCACTGAATGGTTCTGAGTCTTTAAAATACGTCTTGGTCTTGTCTGGGACTTGTCTCTTCCCTCGCTGCATGGGTGCATATCCCTTTGTCAGTTCCGTTAGGGGTCTAACGATAGCAGAGTAGTTTGCTATGAAACGTCGATAATACCCACAGAACCCAAGGAAAGACCGCAAGGACTTAAGGTCCGTGGGCTTAGGCCATTTGAAACTGCCTCTAGCTTTTCAGGGTCAGTAGCAACACCATCAGCGGAAACTATGTGACCAACATACTTCACTCTTGGTTGACAGAATTGACACTTGTCCAGTGATAACTTTAGTCCCACCTCCTCGAGTCTGTCCAGCACTCGCATGAGGCGTTCTTCATGTTCTTCCAGTGAGCGTCCAAAGACTATGAGATCATCCAGATAGACTAACACTTGAAGGAGATTCATTCACCAACAGCTTTCTCCATGAGTCTTTGGAACGTAGCTGGTGCTCCAGTTATTCCTTGTGGCATCCGCTCAAATTGGAAGAATCCCAACGGACATATGAAGGCGGTTTTCTCTTTATCCTCCTCCGCCATGGCGATCTGATAGTAGCCACTACGTAAGTCAAGGACAGAAAACCATTGGCTCCCAGTCAAACAGTCCAATGCGTCGTCTATGCGAGGAGTCGTGTACTGGTCTGGAGTGGTACGCTGATTAAGGGTCCTGTAGTCAATGCACATTCTGATACGCCCTGTCTTCTTTCTGGCTATCACAATTGGTGATGCATACTGGCTCCGTGACTCCTTAATGATCCCAGCCTTTAACAAATCTTGCAAGTGCTGACGAACATCATCAATGTCTGCTGGTGCTAAGCGTCTTGACCGCTCTCTGAATGGCTTTTCGTCGGTCATTCTGATATGGTGTTCCACATCCTTTGCCAGGCCGACATCCCACTCATGCAATGAGAATACGTTTGCTCGCTCACATAACTTTTGTGGTCGCGCTTTCCATTGTGGTGATAGGGGTGAGTCGCCAAACTGGATCAGTTGAGGGTCTAACTCTGTTGGTACAGTCACTGTTTCAGTTTCCACCTTCAGAGATGGAACGACTGGATCAGCATGACACAGCTGACCTAAGACAGTTCCAACTGGAATGACTGTTTCTCTCAGAGACTCATTCTGGATAAGTACAGTGATGTGACCATCCACGGCAGTACCATGCACGACCATAGGCTGCAGCAGTACTCCTGCTGGTAATGGCGTAGCGGGTGATGCATCAACCATCAACATGTCTTTACCCAGCGGTTTCTTCAACTCCACGTCGCAGATGGCGCATTCACCCCTGGAGGTAAGGTTAGTGAGCCTGGGCCCATCCACTTCACAGATGCCACTTCACCCTCATCACTCTCGGTAATTGGTGCGTCTGTGCGAACATGGGAGTTCTTTGTTCTTATGCCAAGTGTCTGGGCAAGGTCTACTCCTGTGGTCTCTCGGCAGAGCATAGACAATCGCTGAAACAGATTGGCATTGGTGCCTAGAATCACAGGTGTCTTTTCAGGACTTTTGGAACTTGGACAAATCAGAGCAAGGACGGAGAGTGTCTCCTTTGCGCCCGTGACCTTCTCTGGAAACTCCATTTCCACTACTACATATCCCAAGTAAGGGTAACTTGTGTCACTCAGCCCCCATATCGCCAACCCTGACACTGGCTGAATTGGGATATCAGGTAAGTGATGCTTGTACCAGGTCTCGAAGATAATTGTGATTTGAGAGCCGCTATCAAGAAGTGCTTCACAGTGCTGGCCATTTATCTTCACTGGTATGATTGAACAGGGGCCGATCAACCCTTGAGGAATGCCTCTTTCAATGGTGATTACTTCGCTCTTCTTAGCTGAACATACTGTGTTACGACCTCCTGCCGTTTTCAACGATGTATCACTCTGTTTAGCTCTCTTTAGAGCGTGTATCAACTTTTGTATCACTTGGGCCTGATTCTCTGCATTCTGGCATTTGACAGAGTAATGGCCGCTCTCACCACAGCGATAACAAAAGTTCCCATCTGAGTCGTTATAGGATTGTCTTCTATCACTAGGTGCTTGTCTCGATGACTCCACTCGAAGTACTGAAGTAGGGGATTCAGAGGTTTTAAGCTTCTGGCCTGTCAGTTGCTTTTGCAGGTCGTTCACTTGTTTTCTCAACACAGCTACTTCACTCTCGTTACTTATCTCTGGAGTGTGCATCTTTGTCATAGCATCAGGTCTTTTGCAGTCTTCTACTACCTGGCTAGGTAAAGTACTCATGGCAGTGAACATTGACTTGAGTTCTTGAATTTCTGTTCTCAATCGCTCGACATCATCCTGCCTTCTGTCTGTAGTCGGATTTGTGTGGACACTTCGGACAGAGGTGTTCAACTTCATCCTTGATGACTCATATTCTTCTTCACTTCTGATCTCGCTCAGCAGTTCCAAGAATGATGGAGGGTTTTCCTTTCTCTCTCGGAGTTTGAGCTGAACAAGCATCATATCTGCGTGGATAGTTCCTCTTAGCAGCTGCTCCACTCGAGCACGGTCAGTACGACTTGTAGGTAAACCTCCCCGACGAACTACTTTGGTCAATGACAGTTCTATGCGCCTCAGAAAGTCAGACATCTTCTCCTTTGGCTGCTGCTGTAGCAATCTAAAGGCAAAATACAGGTCTTCGCCTGTCTCAGCAGAACCAAAAGCACTCTCCATGGCTTCTAAGCACAGAGCAGGACTAACCTCTGGATCAGCATTCCGTACAGCCTTTACAACAGCTAGTGCAGGACCTTTCAGACTTTCCATGATGCGTCGCCGTTTCTCCTTATTTGAACAATCGCTCTCCTCGACCATTAGGTGTGCATGTTCCAACCAATGTTCAAGAGACTCTTCTCCCACTGGAGTTGGCACAGTTCCTGAGAACACTCTCAGTCGCCGGTAGCTGCTGTTTTCCCCTGACGGTTTCCCCATCTTGGTAAGCAAATCACCTACTGCACGAATAATAGACTCAGCCGAGCCACTCTCTTGTGTTTCCTCCAACAAGCTCTTTAACGGGCTGGGAGGAGCATGACTTTCAGAAGTAACGACAATCCTCCAACTTCTCGTTTTACCTTCGGGTAACAGCTCAGGAGGGACTTTGGTGGGATCCACCATCTCTTTGGACTCGCATAGCACTCTGTGGCTATCCAGCTTCAGACTGATTGTCCGCCCTCTCACTGCACTCGCCCTAATGCTTTGATGGTTCCTAGGCGTCTTCGACCTGGGCATTTGCAACATCTTCTGGTATCAGTACCATGAGAGCATGGGCATCATCCAATTCTTCTCTTCTGCACCAGTCTTTGAGCTCTTGGACTAACTCCACTGCACTACTCTTAGCTTCCATTTTCTATTAGTTTTTTAGATTCTCAGTAATTAGTGCTTAATTTCTCTGAAAACTAACAAACTTCTCTCTAATTGCTAACGCTAATAGCACAAATCACTAATTAATTACTTGCATTAATTAATTATCCCGGACGAGCCCCCATTTTATGTAGCGCCCCCTTAGCGTGTCTTAGCTATTTTATTGAAGTGCGCTCCCCAAATTCCTACCTGGCGAAAGATCTCTCTTTCTGTTATTAATTAATGCACCAATGTAAATTACTAATTTATCACTATATGTTCACTTTTAGTCCTAATAGTCACTTTACTTAAATTATAATAACCACACAATGTCTGTATAGCTAAAATAAAGTAAAATATTAACTTTATGTCTCTATCTCATACGCTAATTAAACTGAACACTCACCTGAATATCCTATTGTTTGTATTACACCTACTTAAATTACCATACTGCCCTAAATATAATATTACTTTGACTGGAAAATAATTACTATGTTACTTTAACACAATTAATTACGTTCACTCTAAACCAAATTATTATACGATAAATGATATTATTTACTTTAAATATACCACCCGTATGAATATATATAAAACCCAAAATATAAAGACAATCTTCACAGGAAATAGTTATGAACTATTTACTTAAAGAAAATATAAAATATTCACAAATGTACAATTAGATTCAAATAAACAAATTCAAATAATCACAATTCTCAATCACATTAAATTCCCCAAATTAAACCAATTGAAATTCTAAATATAATGCCTAAATGGCCATCAACATGAATAAACAGAATGAATGCCCTGATAGTCAAATGAATACTCGTAGCAGGCCTGTTGTGTAGCTTGAGATCGTTGAGACCTAAAACAGAATGGTCGCTTCACGCCTCGGCGCAACGAACAAAATAAAACTCACGCAACAGCACTGATGAGTCGCCGCGTCGTCCTTCAACACTCCGGAACACGATGCTTCCAATGCTCAAACAGCCTTGAAGAATCCCTCCGAACCTTCACAGTCTCTTCCTCGAAGATTAAGCTTTTCAGGCGATGCACTCAACACAGCAACCGAGCAGGCTACTCGCTGGCAAAGTCCTCTCAGCTCGCGCGTAATAATTAGCCGTCCACACTTTCTCTTCGTGGTGCTAAATATAACCGCAAATTCCACGACATGAACTATCACACTGTAACGTATTTAAGTGTCTGTAACTCACTCTTCGCGCAGTATACAATGTCACTTATCATATCAAACATTAAACTTGGTGTTTTACCAACTTCTATCTCATATCGGTCACAGCACAATCTTCACGTGTGTCTCCATCTCATTTCAGTTCATCCTCCTTCTCCCCATCACCTCTCACCCCGCTCCTGATTGGACACTCTCACGGGTAAGTGCATTTTCAAACAAACTTAATATATTAACCATATAAACATTTTTAACAACATGAAATGTACATTTTAAGGAAAATAACCAAAATAAAAATATTGGCTTATGGAAATAATCTTTTTTTTTTCCATAGGGCTACATCTGTATTTGCAACCATGTGCTAAATTGAAAGGTTTTAGTTTTCAACGCTAACGTTACGCTGCTGATTTGCACAACAGTCCCGCATTTCTCTGACTAGCCTTGAATGGACTCCATGCATGTCTACAGTTTTAGCTAAACTCTAAATTTCGTTTGATATCAGTGCATAACACTACTTGCTTTGGAGACATCGATGCGTGCTATGCATATATATAACGTACACTTGAACTATACATGACGTCGCAGCCAACTAGCGACGGTGCATGATGACATAATGGTAACCAAGTGGTGTCTCTCGTTTCATAGGGGTATGTTTTCACCCCTAGCGCTACCCTCGGTTTTGAGGACAAGGGGTAGGGAAGTAGAGAGAGAAATGGGATTCACCCTTGGTCTTAAATATGGCCGCCGAGTGAACAGATTTTCCTTGAAAGGGACTTTGGTTTCCCGTCAGTAAGAGTGTGATGAGATCTCGCGATATTAAAACATGATGATACTTCTCGTCGAGGTGAAAGGCTTTCCTGTGATATCAGCATGATTGCACTTGTGATATTGAGTTTACAAAATTACTCAACAAGCAAAATGTAATATCGTGTTAAAATTTAGATTTAAATTAAAATTTAAATTTCACAGACAAGACTGCTCCAAACAGCCACAGAACTGCTGTTGTGCGTCTCTGCTGTGATTCTTTACTAAATTAATACAAATCTAGACGTCCTTATCACCGCTCGTCTCCTCACCCGCTCTCCCGCAGCAGCCTTCGCATTCATACACCCCCACTCGCCATGATGACTTTTTAACCTATTGACATGGTTGGATTAAAAAGGTTAATATAAGAGATAATCACCATATTTGTGTGATTTTATTGCCTCCATTACATTTAATAACGAAACCGTCATATTTCAAAATATATGAATCATGTAATATAATGTATTTATTGTTACTATTAAATACTTTTATTTATTAAAATAAACAGAAAATAGCTTGGCAAAAGCACATTTGGAGTAAACCTGACGAGAGATCAGAGACCGTTCCTTCCTCCAGAATCTCTCCAGACCCGTCAGATTCACAGCTCCATGATTCAGTTTTCTGTCGGGTTCAGGTCAGAGGACCGGGTCGGTCATGGCAGAGCCTTCGTTTCGTGCTCAGAGACCCATTTCCGTGGTGCTTTCAGATCCTTGTTCTGTTTGAAGATCCAACCACGGCCCATTATAAGGCTTTCTGACCCAAAGACTCAACTGTGTTCTGCAATTCTCCAGCTGTGATCCTTGGAGAGTCTTTAAACACTCAAACTATCTCCTGTTGCATTAAAACACACAGACAATATACTGATGGACGATTTGTAACATCTCCTAGCACATTAATTATTGTCTTAATGTTGTAAAATGTTCAATGCTTTAGCTCTTTTCTTACTTTTTATTTTACTTTCTATTTTGGTGTCAGTCGCAAATATTAGACATCTCATAGCTTCATAAAATTTCCACTGATGTGACATGGACTGATTTAACGATATCCATACTGCGTGTCTGTGCCTTGATCGTGGTTGCTGTCTATGGAGGGTCAGAGAGCTCTCGGATCTCATCAAAACTATCTTAATATGTTTTCTGAAGATGGTTTTAGGGGTTTGGAACCACATGAGGGCGAGTAATTAATGACAGAGTTTTCATTTTTGGGAGAACTTTCCCTTCAAGCATAATGTTATGGCTCGCTCCACTGAGACAGTTGCTGTCATCTGCACGAGTCGATAACTGTGCCAAGGAACGATACTCGTTAGCTGGGTGACAAAATGCTCTTGGCAAAGCTGACCCTGAGCCCCAGGCAACATAAGTGGCTGAGGAGGAGGGTCCTGTGCGATGTTGAAACTGCTTCTGACTGGGCCAGAATGAGCCAGTCGTCGAGATAGTTGAGTATGCGGCTTTCCATCTGTCTCAGAGGGGAGAGCCGCATCAATGCATCACGTAAAAGTGCGGGGAGCCAGGGACAGCCCAAACTGGAAGACCTTGTATTGATACGCCACCCCTTCGAATACGAATCTCAAGAATTGTCTGTGATGGGGGCTACCTGGATATGAAAGTAAGCTTCTTTCAGATCCAGCGACATGAACCAATCCCCTGGGTATATTTGCGAGAGGATCTGCTTTAAAGTGATCATCCTGAATTACTTTTATCAGGGCGTAATTCAGGAGTCTGAGGTCTAGAATAGGTCACAGGCCATCGTCTTTTTTGGGGACGAGGAAATAGTGGCTGTAGAAGCCTGACTCACTCTGGGCTGGAGGAACAATTTCTATGGCTCCTTTTTCCAGCAGATTCAGTAGGTTTCTACATTTTGGGAGGAAGTGTCGCATCGCTTGAGATGACTTCTGAGCCCCCGTGAAGCGTTCCACAAAGCCCTCCACAGCTGGTCCAAACAGGCTGCCTGACAAGACCGGAGCGTCGAGGAAGGTAAACTTGTCCGCCTCTTTCATCGCCGTCATCGTGAGCCAGAGGTGGAGTTCCAATACTAACAGGCTGGACATCGACCGCCCGATGGCTTGGGCGGTGGCTTTGATGGCGCGTAGGGTCTGTCGCTCTCCTCAGGTCCCTGTGTGAAGCTACATCCAGACCAGCCTGGTGAGGACACTGGCGAGCATCCACTGGCCTGGAAGACCTGAAGCACAGCAATAGAGTGCAGCACTGAAGCCACTCCAGCCGCCGAGTAGGCATGTCCAGCGAGTGCAGAAGTGTCTCTGCACGGCTTGGACGGATGGCTCGCCCTCGCTTTCTATCCGATAGCCATGGGCGGGCAGAGATGCACGGCCACGGACTCATCTAGAGGGGGCAGGCACACTTATTCCTTCTCTTCAGCCCCGTCAACGGAGGTGAGAGCAGCGGAAGCAGAAGGACGGATGCGAGACGAGTAGGGGGCACGCCACCATTTAGTGAGCTCATCATGGACTTCATGGGGAAGAAGGGGGACGAGCGTTGGCGGGGGGCTTGATGGCACCCCGGGAGAATCCACTCATCCAACCTCCTGCGAGATGGCTCCTCAGGCGGAAACCATTCGAGCCCGAGCTCATTGACAGCCTTTGACATAACGCGGATGAGCTCCTCATCCGTTCTGAGTCTGGCGTTGCATGAAGAGGACAGCGAAAAGAGGGTGGGGTCAGTCACAGAGCCCGATAACTCCTCCACGTCCGACGCCGCCAGCATAAGGCTGTCATCCATCTCGCCGTCACTCCCACCGAACGAGATCATGTCGCTCGCAGCCGCGAGTGAGAAGAGGACGGGCGAATGCTCTCTCTGGCACGTGGGCATTGAGCAGAAGTGGGCTCGCTTGTCACCGACCGCTCGAATCCTCTGGACCGCTGTTTTTTCCTCACAGGTCCCTGGGAGAAGGGGGCGGAGGGTGCTTGAGCACCTGCCCCTTTGCCCAAAGTGCCCTTTTGTCAAGGCATTTAAAAAAAAATTTTTTTTTTTTAAACACCCTTCTGTGAAGGCCTGCCCAATCTAACTATTAGTAAAATTAATGATTAATAATTTAGCCGTAAATAAAATCCCCACATGATAACCTTTCACCTGACGTCCTCATCCGAGCGATCCTCGCTCAGGCACCACTTCAATATCGTCCCACGCCACGGTTTCAGCTTAAGAAAGTGGGGTTCTCAGCGGAGTGGTTTGCTTGTTTACTTATCATTATTATTATTTTACAAGAACAACGTGAAGAGAACATGCATTGCACAGCTTTTGTTTAAATCACTGTGTTTAGCCTGCAGCAAACGCCACTTCTAACGTTATACACAGCAGCAGCACCATAAACAAAGCTGCATGTGTTCACTTCGTTCGTGCTATTTGAGGGAAAAAAGTTTCATGGGGGTGGAAGGGTCTGGTATTTTAATGTCATTTGACTAAAATCTATTCATACTTTTACTTTTATTGTTACAGTATTTACAGCATCCGCATCAATACGCGTATCAGCATGGAATGCATCACTATACATTGCTGTTATGATATTTTGTGCACAGCCCTATTTAAAGCCTTGTTTCATGTGCCCCTTTTATATTTTGAGCACCTGCCCCTCCAAAGGTCTCTGCACGGCCCTGCAGCACTTGCATCTAGCCAAAAACTGCCCTTATACAAATTAACCACGGTCATAGTATAGTAAAATTGTAGTAACCATGGTTTTTGGTGTATTGACTACCATTCGTATAACCACAGTTTTACTACAAATACCATGGTTAGTGTTGCAAGACCATGGTTAATTTGTGGTTAACCATGTTTTTATTTGTAGTAAAACCATGGTTAATTTTCATAAGGGCTATAGTTTTCAGTAGACACAGGTGAAGAAAGATATAGAATTATCTGAGAATAAAATCACCTACTTAAGTATTTTAACCCTCATTCTGTCCCTGGGGTCTATATGACCCCAATCGACTTTTTCTTAATAAATAAAAATGGTTCCCTTCATCTCAGTGGAATAAAATTTTGTGACTTTTTCTACATTATCTAGCTATACACACACAAAAAACTGGGCTTGATTCGGTTGTTCTGAAGGTATGTAAAAAAACATTTTACACTTATGGTCTTCGGGGTCAATATGACCCCACATTGAAAATGAATGGAAAATGTGATTTTTCAACTTTTTTTTTTATTTATTTGTCAAAAAACATCAATAGATCTGGCATAAATCTAACAATTTTCACACAGAAATGAAGGCCTGGGACTAGGGCATAAATGTGATGTAGAAAAAACATGCTCACTCACACACACACAAACACACACACAAACAAGCACACCCATGTATGACTGCCACAGAGCATTTTTATAGAATTTGGCAAAGAAATTCAGTCACAAATGCAGAACAAAGATATAAAAGGGCAATACCTAATGCATGCACGCACACAGACACATGCACTGCCTCTCACTCTCTCTCTCTCTCTCTCTCTCACACACACACACACACACACACACGGGTATGACTGCCACAGACAGCATTTAAATAGAATTTGGTAAATAAAATCAGCCATAAATGCAGAACAAAAATATGAAGGAGTGATACCTATAGCACGCACACACGCGTATGACTGCCACAGAGATCATTTGTATCAAATTTGGCTAATGAAATCAGCCACACACTCAGAACACGTGTGAGTGAGACCTAATGCATGCACATGCACACTCACATGCAGAGTGAGCAAGAGAGATGAAACAGAGATAAAAGACGACTGACCTTTTCCACTTTAGAAAGTTTACGTTGAGATGTAAGAGCTGGATTGGTGTTTTGAAAACAAAGAAATTGTTCCCATGCAAAAGCTATAAAAGAGGGTCTTTGGTGTCCTGCACACAGTTCATTCTGTGCTGGCAGTATTGCAAAGAGGTACACTCTTCTCGAGACACTGGACTATGTGCTGGATTCCAGCGAAACTGAATCATGCCTGGAAGAATCTGAAGCAGAGGACTCTGAGACAGAGGACTGCAATCCCCCTGAAGACAACACAGGGTTGGAAGAGAAGTACCAGGCATCGGAGGAGGACTGTGAGGAGGCAGATGAAGGCCAAACCTTCAGTTCTAAAAATGGGCAAATAACCTGGTCTACTACTCCACCTCCACAGGGACCAGGAGAGCTTCAGCTGCACGAGTTACAAAGCTCACACCTGGACCAACCAGGTACGCATGTTCTCGTGTAGAGGACATAAAGTCATCTTTTCTATTATTTTTTCCATCAAGGATCCAAAACATCTTAGTGGAGATGACAAATTTGGAAGGAAAGCGTGTTTATGGTGCTGACTGGAGGGATGTGGACTGGACAGATATGGAGGCATTTATTGGTCTGCTCATTCTTGCGGGAGTTTATCATTCCAACAATGAGGCCCTGCCCAGTTTGTGGGAGGCTGAAACTGGGCGTGCAATTTTTGGTGCTGTCATGCCACTGAAAAGATTCCAAATTTTGTCAAGAGTCATCCGATTTGACAACAGGGCCACAAGACCTGCTCGCCGTGATAATGACAAGCTGGCACCAATTCGGGATTTGTGGAATGTATGGGTTGAGCGTCTCCCACTAATGTTCAACCCTGGTCCAGACATTACAGTGGATGAGTGCCTGGTGCCATTTCGAGGTCGATGCTCATTTAAGCAGTACATGCCTAGTAAGCCGGCGAAATATGGAGTGAAAATCTGGGCAGCATGTGACGCTAGGACGAGCTATGCATGGAACATGCAAGTGTACACCGGCAAGCCTCGAGATGGACAACCAGAGAAAAATCAGGGCATGCGTGTGGTCCTTGATTTGACCACTGGTCTCCAGGGACACACAGTTACGTGTGATAATTTCTTCACCTCGTATGCCCTTGGCCAGGAGCTCCTGAAAAAGAAGTTGACCATGGTTGGTACAGTTCGCAAAAATAAACCTGAACTCCCACCTGCCCTTCTGACGACGAGAGACAGAGCTGCGTTATCGTCTATTTTTGCTTTCACGGAGACACACAGTCTTGTCATATTGCCCCAAAAGGCATAAAAATGTGCTGCTCATGAGCACGTCACAAGGATGCCAAAATCAGTGACAGGGAGGACAAGAAGCCAGAGGTGATCTTGGACTACAATCGCTGCAAAGGCGGAGTTGACAACCTTGACAAGGTATTTACAAATTTTATTATTTGATGCATTATTTAGCTAATTTTCAAAGTTGGTGAGATAGTGATTGGTATTTCTTTTTCCAGCAGATATACAAATGTGTGTGTGTGTGTGTGTGTGTGTGTGTGTGTGTGTGTGTGTGTGTGTGTGAAATATTGCAGATGGTTGCAAGCTACAGCTGCAAGCGCAAGACAAATCGTTGGCCAATGGTTGTCTTTTCTACAATCCTTGATGTTTCGGCCATAAATGCCATTGTGGTTTGGAGAGAAGTCAATCCATCATGGGAGAGAGGGAAGAATTACAAAAGGAGGCTCTTTCTAGGAGAGCTGGGGAAAGCTCTGGTGTCCCCTCACATGGAGCGACGACAACATGTGCCTCGTACACCAGCCTCTGCAGCAATCCTGAAGAGACAACAGGATTCGTCCAACAATCCAGGGCCCTCCACTGAACCTCCAGCATCAAAGCGGAAAAGGTGTCAGGTTTGTCCACGGGCCAAGGATTCGAAAACTGACAAGCAGTGCGCAAACTGCAAAAGAGCCATTTGTGCTGCTCACACAGTGTTCTTGTGCCAGATGTGCGTGGACTGATTATTGTTTTACCATGCGCTTTACATATCATTTTTTGTAACTTGTTATTGCTTTTATGTTCAGTGTTTGGAATGTGTTTGTAAAAAATGGTATTGTTATTTGATGTTCACTCTTCAATCCTGTTCATTTTTGCATATTGCTGTTGGTTTTATTTACATATTATTTAATTTATTTTGCATTCTGAAGTTAATTATGATTTGTTTTACACATTAAAATCAATAATATGAAACTACAATCTGACTCCAAGTCTTGTCCTTTAGGTGCGCCTTATGTGGCATTTTTCTGTCAAATTTCTGTGGCATTTTGTTAAAAAAAGGCATTTCAAAATGCAAAAAAACTACAAAAATTATTATTTGAAAGAATATTTATTTTTAATGTCTTTTCTAATGTTTATATATATATATAAATTCACAAAATGTATCACAAAAGTTGTGATAGAGCAGTTGGCCACATCTAGTAAAATGAATGGCTCTCTATTGCCTCTGCTGGTCAAAACTATTTATTTCTTAAACTGCAATCCTGTGAGGTTTATCTCTAACCAGCAGATGGCACACTTCTACACCTAACACTCAGTTCAATATCCAGAAACAACTTAAATTAAATTTAGATCATAATTTAAATGATTTTTTCATAAAAATTTAATATTTCACATGCAAGCTAAGTGTAGTTGAGGAATTTTGCAGTAAATATGTACAAAAGTACTTCATATCTCCCAAAACACAGCATTAATGTATAGATGAGAAGTAAACAAAAAAAATGATATATTATTTGTATTATTAAAAATGTATATATTTTTTACAATTACTCTATAAATTGTTGGAGTCATATTGACCCCAAAGACCATAAGTGTAAACAGGTAACGAAGACCATAAGAGGGTTAAGTATTTAAAATACAAAATACTGTCCTTTAAAATGTTTAATAACAAATTACATTAGTTTTTTCTTTGTCCAGCAAATTATGAAATACTCAAAAGTAATTGAATACATATTTTAAATGCATTGAATTAAAATACTGCCCATCTCTGTTGATGATTGCTTATATAGCCTGTACAAACACAAACCGGAAGAGGGCTGGTGAAAGGGGGCGGAGCACATCTCTCGGCCAATCAATGTTACATGAGACAGTGAAAGTAAAACTGAACACAGTTCATTGTTCATTTTAAATTCTACATTAAATTTGCACAAGGAACATGAGCTGCCAACTTTTTATTAAAGAGCTGAATAGGAAAACAAGAGCAGTATGTGTGAATTCAGAAGAGGAACTGAAGAACATGACTGTTAAAGAGTTCGTAAGAAGATTCTGTCCCGAAGAAGGACAACGTAAGTCCAATCATTTCTAAGCTCAAGGTCATACATGTTTGTGTAACTCATTTAAAAATACCATTAAATATTATATAAGAAAATCATATAAGCAGTAGGAAAAACTGCATAAACATTTAAACGTCGAGCTACGAGAAGTTTGCAAAGAAATGTAATCTGGGGGATTTCCCCTAATGAACATTAACCATTATTTTACTGCAGTGATCATCTGTTACCGTGCTATTTAGTTAAAGTATGTTAATTACTGAAATCCCTCTTAATGATGAAATGATGCATCGTGACCTCTTAATGAGGTTGATACAGTAATGTTTGCTGTTTCTTACATTTCCATTGATGTTGTTTTTATTAGTGGACAGATGCAGATATATCTTTGAAGGCAGACAACTGGAGGATGATCCTACACTTGGTTCGTATGGCATAGAACACGGTTCTACTATTCATACATATCAACGTCTACAAGGAGGAGGAGAAGGTATGTAACAAGAGTGTTTAAAACGATCTAAAGTCTCCATTAAATAGTCTTAACTGACCCGTCAGGCTGTTACACAAAACACACGCTTATTTTCTCCTGCTTTATATTCAGGACACTTCAGTGAATTCTGCTCTTAAACTACAATTATATTAGATGTATGTTGTGTTGTTAGTTTTAACTAGGATTAGCACAAAATCATTGATAAAGATAGTTCATGGAGTATTTGCTCTTAAACATTTTAGCTGAATGTTAATTTTCGTTTACGTTTTTATTTCTTGTTTCAAAACGTTCAAAATTCAAAATATAGCATTCCCATACTGTTTGTAAAATTATAATATGGAACATTCCTTTAATGCTTTGATAACCTTCACATAAAAAGAAACAATGTTTTAAAGAATGGATTTTTTTGAAAGTTCTAAAAACATTAATAAATAATGTTCTGAATGAGAATATAAAATTAATTAGAACTAAATATCTAAAAAGAAAGAAGTATCCAGAGTTTAGCTGACTAGTATTAATAGGATGGTGGTCACAAGAAGTAAAACAGTACTTTTTCAGTACCGTCCTTCGGATGAGACGTTAAACCGAGGTCCTGACTCTCTGTGGTCATTAAAAATCCCATGATGTCCTTCGAAAAAGAGTAAAGGTGTAACCCCGGCATCCTGGCCAAACTAGCCCACTGGCCTCTGACCATCATGGCCTCCTAATCATCCCCATACACTGATTGGCTTCATCTCTCTCTCTCCTCTCCACCTGTAGCTGGTGTGTGGTGAGTGCATACACTTGATTGGCTCTATGACTCTCTCTCCTCTCCACCTGTAGCTGGTGTGTGGTGAGCGCATACACTTGATTGGCTCTATGACTCTCTCTCCTCTCCACCTGTAGCTGGTGTGTGGTGAGAACATACACTTGATTGTCTCTATGACTCTCTCTCCTCTCCACCTGTAGCTGGTGTGTGGTGAGCGCATACACTTGATTGGCTCTATGACTCTCTCTCCTCTCCACCTGTAGCTGGTGTGTGGTGAGAACATACACTTGATTGGCTCTATGTCTCTCTCTCCTCTCCACCTGTAGCTGGTGTGTGGTGAGCGCATACACTTGATTGGCTCTATGACTCTCTCTCCTCTCCACCTGTAGCTGGTGTGTGGTGAGAACACTTGATTGTCTCTATGACTCTCTCTCCTCTCCACCTGTAGCTGGTGTGTGGTGAGAACATACACTTGATTGGCTCTATGACTCTCTCTCCTCTCCACCTGTAGCTGGTGTGTGGTGAGCGCATACACTTGATTGTCTCTATGTCTCTCTCTCTTCTCTCCACCTGTAGCTGGTGTGTAGTAAGCGCATTCACTTGATTGGCTCTATGTCTCTCTCTCTCTCTCCACCTGTAGCTGGTGTGTAGTAAGCGCATTCACTTGATTGGCTCTATGTCTCTCTCTCCTCTCCACCTGTAGCTGGTGTGTGGAGGGCGTTCTGGCGCAATATGGCTGCCGTCGCATCATCCAGGTGGATGCTGCACATTGGTGGTGGATGAGGAGATTCCCCCCCTTACTATGTAAAGCGCTTTGAGTGTCTATAAAAGCACTATATAAATGTAACAAATTATTATTATTAAAACCATCGTCCTCATTACCATGGTTATGTTTTTTAAATAAATAATAAGTACAAATAAACTATCAAATTAGTAGTTAAAAAAAGCTAAATATAAGGAAACTACAAAACACCTTTTATAAAATAAAAATATTGGCCAAAATGTCATAACAGTAACATTTTTAATAAATACATTTCTACCAATGCAGCTATTTATACAGTGTTCATAACTAAACTAATAGGTGATCGCAGGCACCCCCCAGACCTCTGGGCCCTATGCACTCTCTCACCCCCCACTAGCGACCCCCTGACTGCATGCAAACACTATCTTGGCACAGCGACCCCAAAAAAAACTAAACAAAACAAAAATAAAAATAAATAAAAATACCAGAATATTAAGTTTGACAATCCTGACTCCCCATATCTCCTCATTGGACGTGCCTTTACGGAGAAATGCACCTTTATGGATTAACTATACTAATGAAAGAGTTTTTAATTTTTGATTTGAATTATTTATTTGTAAAGTATAGTATTTTATAGCATTCTATAAATATATGTATCATGTCAGTGAGGCAAGTAGTCGCTCATGCTCAAAAAAACAAATCCTGCTCAGATCACGCTCTGACATTATATTTCTCCTGTAGGCCAATTTATTTATTTATGTTTCCTGTTTATAATTAAATTAATGAATAAATGTCTCAATTAAAGTAGTAGTCCAATAAGTAATGGTTATGATTCACGATGACGTTCAGCTTGTAGAATTTTATAAATGTCAATAAATTAAAAAAAATTTTTTTTAAACGTGTCTTGTTTTTGAAGCCACTTGGCAAACCTTCGTAAAAAATTCAACAACTTAAAAAGTGTACTTTTTGATGAAAACACAGCTTCAGTTATTGTGCTACAGAACATTCAAAACACGCACACAAGATGAAATGCACTTAATGAATTATTTTGTGGCTTAAATAAAAGAAACACACTTTCTAAAATTATAATAGACCTAAACTGCAGGGAAATGCGGTCTATTAAAACGTCTGTCAATATTCACAAGATCTTTTTATTTGACTTTAGTAACATTAGCTTAGACAAACTATCACTTAGCCTATTCCACATATTCTCCAACTAGTAAATTACCAATGAGAATTCTGGGTTGAGTGAGCGGCGGGCACTGAGCGCGATGAGCGAGCGGAGCGGGAGAAAGGCCTCTCGGTCTCCGCTCTGAAGGAATATGACTCCCCGCTCCACTCCACAACAGCAGATGTGTAATGGGAAGAGAGAAAGAGACCATAAAAGACACGGGCTCGAGTCGGACTCTGGCGGCGAATTCTGATAAGGACAAGATCTGGGCCCTTGCAAGGCTCTATATTCGTTCCCTTGTTTCAATTAATAATTGTTCCCCTTCGGCTCGGCAGGCCCCCAATCTTCCCGAGCCCATATCCACCTGCACACCCTTCATAACCAGACGCTACGCCATGGGTGTAACAACATGTCTGCTATATGCTGTTTGTCCAGGGACATTTAGTTATTTTTCCTGAGCCGTAACAAGTATTCCTTCTACATCATATAAATGTGAACTAAACAAATGTGTAAAAGATCTTTAAAAATTGATCCTTCATATCATTCATGTTAAACGTACAAATGGACTGTTTTAAGGCAAATATCATTCATCCTCTGACAGATTTTCTGTTGTTTCACATCATCTCTCACAGGTCCACCTCCACCTGAGGTTGAAGGTGAAGGAATGTCCAGGACTGAATCTATGGATATATTAGCTGATATGCAGCAGACTGAGCCAGAATCCAGTAGTTCATGTTGCATGATGTAGTTCAGTGCAGCCTCACATAAATCCACACATATATATATATATATTCATACTGTGGGCTCATCAGTGCAATATCATTTAAATTCATAAAATACACCATCACATATTCTCTTCTGATTTCAGCCTTTAAAGTGAATATTTCATGACACGTGAGAATGTATAATGGACACCTTGTACAAATATGAAAATAGGAAGCAGTAGGTCACAACGAGTCAACACAACCAAAAACACACAATGTGTCAGCATTTATCTGAGTAACAACGCTTCAGTGCAGCATCCATAAACTACACAGATTCACAGAAGATCTCAGCGATGACTCAAACCATTTCTCATGTTAATGCCTCTAAGATCGATCACGTCTTGTGTTCTGTGTTTGTCACTTTGGATAAAAGCGTCTGCTAAAAGAATACAAGTAAATGTACAGAATAGAGAACTTGTTACACTATACCTTCTACTGATTATAATATTATAGACCGGTTAGGATGGGTTTGGTGCAGTCAGTAGTATATCAAAATAAAGTATCTGCAGATATTAAGCAGACGGTCATTAATAACGGCTAATTGACACGAGTGGTTTCTAGTTACTGAAGTGAAGTTATATCAGAGGTGAAGCCGGTTAATACTTTATTATGAAAGATTATGAACACAAACATTGTGCTTTTTTATAAAAACATGCACTGATGGGTCGATATCATTTCTATTTTCATATCTGCACGAGGTGTCCATTATAAACTCACGTGTGTCACAAAATATTAAACTTTCACTCAAGAGGCTGAAACCAGAACATAGATACTGAGTTTTATGGTAGTAGAATTGAACAAAATATGAACAACAGTATTTAAGGCTCCGTTAATAGTCTTAAAACTGTCCCTTTATTCTGTCATCTTAAAACAAAGTACTCGTGGGTATTTAATAATTAAGTGTTTATAGGTTATGGGGGCAGTTGTAGGGAGGGCATTATTGTCCCAATAAGGCAGCATCCATTTTATTAAAAATGGTAATTTACACACAGAAAATGCTGCTATTTTTACATTTTATTATAATCTTTCATATTTGCACTTGTATATAACTGAAAAATGCTGCTATTTTCACGTGGTGCAAAGCATCTATCACTATTTGCATTATGTTTTATTGTTTTATCTTCATTTTTATAGCTGATACTGGCACAAATGGTGTTAGTGGTTCTTTGGCTCGTAAATAATCTTTAAAGGGGCTTATAGCAGGTTCTTGGTATGGCAGTGGTGCTAAAACATTGCTTTGTTTACTTTATTATTATTATTTTTTAGTTTTGTGCTTCATAATTGTTTCATATTATATATTTACCACATATAATGTGATAACATGCTGCTATAAAACATATGCTGTATATTTGTTCGGAAGATGTTTACATTATTATATCCGGAGCATAACAGAAAAATGTTCTAATGTTTTGTTTGTGATGAAAATTTGACAGTTTGTGTCTATATATAAATTGAAATTAGACAGAAATTATCCCAAGTGTTTAGTGTCATGTCACTGTATAAAATAACAAATATGTGAAGCGTGTATCTGCCAGTGATTGATGTGTGTTGTGTTTTCAGCAGTATAACTACACTCATTATCATTTCAATCAATAAAATATACTTTTAATCTATAAATGCATCAGCAGGGTTTCTGACTGGAACATGTCTGTGTTTTTCATGATGTCCATCTATCTCATCTCATCACATGGTTCATTTAAAAGACCATAAACTTTATTAATAATGCCATTAATTCATATCACAGATGCTTTTATCCAAAGCAGTTTACTGTGGGCTTTTGTTTTTCTCTTCTGCACACTTTGTGTTTTCCTGTGTCTCTGTTATTAATATGCACATATTGTACATAACTCTTATATAGTGTACATAAATCTCTTGCTAACATTTATGCAATCACAAATGCATTTTATCAACTTTTTAATATTATTTTTGATCAACTTTTCATGTCCTGGTAATTTGATGCATATAGATTGTTTTAAAGTGTGTTCATCCATTTTTCTGACATAAATTTGCTGTAACATCAGTAAGCTTAAAACTAGAGAGAAATATACAAATGAAATATATAAATGTACATCACTACACACTATTTGGAGTGCCAAGATTGTAGAAATATTATGCATAATAGTATTTTAAAATAGTTTTTTTTACTCGAAAACTTTTTCTCAAATTAAATTATTATACATTTATTTGTAAGTTGCTTTGGATTTAAGCGTCAAATGACAAATGTAAATATAATATGACTGATAAAGTGACGTTCGGCCGAAAGGCGGAGCCACGTGATCACGTGACTGAACGCTCCAGGAAGTTTCGACGCAGCTGATTAATATTCATGAGCTCGCCTCCACCATAGTAGTTAGTGAAGCGAGCAGAGTGATTTATCTCCATGGCTGCTCTTTTAGCGATACAATGCGGCGATATCTTCGAGTCCTGTTCGTCTGCACGCTGTTAGTCTTCTGCTCGCTGCTCTATATATTTAATCAGCTCGTGCCTTCCCTGGAGCGCGCGGATCATCAGGAGCGAGCGCCGCGGACACGCGCAGCGGACCCAGGCCCGAGTGAACGCGCGCAGGATGACAGGTAAATAAACAAAACCACACACAACATGTTCAAAATCAGCATTACAACAAAAT
>CM050434.1:22919150-22921650 GCA_027564155.1 Gymnocypris eckloni scoliostomus | reverse complement strand
TGCTGTACAAAACATTAAATGGACATAAAATGCAAAACAATAAATACAGTAAACCAGGCAATAAATAACTCCACACATGTTTTTATAGTTTTGTGATTTTAAAGTTTAATGACAAAACCAGCTTCAGAGTAAACTGGTGCACTTAATGTTCACAGAGAGGCTTTTCAAATGTTTTAGCAACAATTAGGGTTGCAAAAAGTAAAAAAAAATGTAGAACATTTTGGAAACTTACCGGTAATTTTGGAAACTTACCGGTAGTTTTGGAAACTTACCGGGAGTTTTGGAAACTTACCGGGAGTTTTGGAAACTTACCGAGTTTTGGAAACGAACGGGAGTTTTGGAAACTTTACCGGGAGTTTTGGAAGCGTGCGGGAGTTTTGGAAACGCATCGGAGTTTTGGAAACGCATCGGTAGTTTTGGAAACTTACCGGGAGTTTTGGAAACGTAACGGGAGTTTTGGAAACGTAACGGGAGTTTTGGAAACGTACGGGAGTTTTGGAAACGAACGGAGTTTTGGAAACGTGGAGTTTTGGAAATTTATATTTCTTGCACTAAAAGATGTCAGCACTAAAACATACTCGGCTAACAAGGAATGTTCTCAGAGCGTTCTGACAAAGTTATGAACTAAACTGTTCTTCCAGTAACATTAATAGACTGCTCGTTCAACATTATCCAGTCTTTAATAATGCTCTCAAAACACGTATGAATAAATCATGGAACAGATTAAAAACATGTTTTTAAACGTTACAACTTGTTTTAGAACGTTCAAATGTAACATTCAAACGATGTCTTCAAAATGATCAAACGGAATGTTCATGTAACGTTCAAATGAACACAAGTCGACTAGCTCGAGATATATAGTGAATATCATCAAACGGTTGAATATCATAGCTTAATATGTTCTCATAATGTCCTATATAATCTGAGAGGAACATCATGAAATCCCGTCTGTCTCGTGCAGCTGGAGTCGTGGCCGCAGAGATTCATCTACAGTATTTATCCCATAACCTTCCCCAGCGATAACACCAGAGAGTGGAAGAGACTCTTCAAACCCTGCGCTTCACAGAGACTCTTCCTCCCCGTGAGTACCTGAACCAACCAGAGACGCCGTAGACCTTTCACATTCCATATTTCATCCATGCAGCATAAGAAAACAAAGAAGTCTTGTCAGGAGTTAATCACACAGTGAGAGATACGTGATGTTTCTATTCAGGAAATCTGCCTGAATACAGACGATTGAAGCAGGGTTTTTCCTTTGAGATCATTCTGTGCTCTATATATCAATGATATACCTGTAAACGTGAATAACTCACCCTGATCATCGTGTTATAATATATAGCTTTCCATTCAATAAAACTGCCTGAATTCAAATTAATTAACCATACTTCTTATATTTGAGGTTTAAGTTCATTTTGTGTACTATATATATTGTAAATGTGAATAACTCACTTCTGATCATCATTTTATGATATATAGCTGTTGTTAACGCAAATACCCAATAACCCAGAAGTCCTGTTATTATCTATATATATTATGTATGCAATAATATTGAAGATATGAAGCAGAAATGCTTAGCTTACACTTTCACACGAGCTGTTTCTATTCAGTAAATCTGTCGATTTAAGCGGTTTTAAGAGGTTTGAGTTCATTTTGTGTATTAACTGACTGTTGTACTGTACTGTATGACTATGTATTTAATATTAATATTTTGCACATAAGCAGCTCTTAAGTCCAGTTTTATGCAGCCGGCTGATTTCAGCAGCAATTAAACACTTCTCATAAAGAGACGCAGAGTAAATGTGTTTGATATCTAAATGTTTGATTCATGAGTCAGAATGATTGATCAGCGATTATAAGTGTCTCTGTTTGTCAGCTGGTTCTGAAGCAGCTGGACTCGGTGCTGTATGTGGACACGGATGTGCTGTTCCTGCGGCCGCTGGAGGACGTCTGGAGCGCTCTGTCCCGGTTTAACAGCAGTCAGCTGGCAGCGATGGCCCCGGAGCACGAGGAGCCGCGGATCGGTGGTACAACCGCCGCCGACACCCGTACACGGTAAAACCGGCCTGAACTCAGGAGTCATGCTCATGAACATGACACGCATCAGAGACAAACACTTCAAGGTATTCATGCGCTTCATACGCACTGATGTTAAACAGATGTGCAATAAAATCATAACAATGATTAAGAAATGTATCCTAAACGAGTATTTACATTTTTAGATTAATTATCTTTACTGAGGATTTAAAGCAACAAAATAATCACTTTTGATAATTACAATAAAATATTGAAAATAAGAAACATGCATACACGTTTTAAACCTTAAATCTTAATGCTGATAAAAACAATGCATGTTTGTTTTTCATGTTTCACCAGCAGAGGTCACTGTTGTTTTATATTTCCCTATATTTCCACATTACTGAAGCGGATTCATCATTCATTTATCTGTCATACACCATGAGCCTGAGTGAGAATAACTGTGAAAAACATACACACAGATCAC
>CM050434.1:22776650-22914150 GCA_027564155.1 Gymnocypris eckloni scoliostomus | reverse complement strand
CTCTCAGTCATCTTAACAACAACACAAACGGTTGAAAAGTCTTTCATGTTAAATTTAATCTTCAAGTTACAATAAAAACATCTTATTAAATGTGGTATTTTCTAGTGATTGACCGATATTGATTTATTTACATTACCGATACCAATTATTTGCATGTTTATATAACCGATATTCAGAAGCGATATTTATTTACTGTCATAAAGTCCATATTTCACTTTCAATCATCTTAACAACAACACAAACGGTTGAAAATTAACAGTCTTTCATGTTAAATTTAATCTTCAAATTAATCAGCAACACTGATATTAACAATAAGCAAAATAATGTTTTCAAATGCAGAAAATAAAGGACAGAAGTCATATCAACTTCATTTTAAACTACAGTTTTAGTAGGTTTATAAGATGTTTAATAAGCTAAAGAGTGAAGAATAATATTCTCTGGAATATTGAAATAAGCGATAACAAACAAAACATAGTGTTTTATTGCATTTCTCAACTGGGATGTTATATCAGAATTATTAATAATATTTTTGTCCTTCTAGATTATGAAATGCCTGCTGATAGCGGTTTATATATGCATATGATTTAATTAAGGCAAAGTTACGTCTTTATTGGGAAAGATTGAGGGATTATCTTACATGACTCCGTGAGTTCATCTCTATGAGCCAAGCAGCATAAACGGCATATCAGGCATTTATGTAATACATGCAATTTGTGCATCAATGGCTGTTATGTTAAATAAAGTTTACTAACTACAGCAAATCAAGTACCTGTGCACGCCGTCGTCGTCTCGTCTCATCTCCCCTCAGACGCGCTGCAATGGTGATCACGCGTGCAATTCTCAAAACAAACACAAGGTGGCGGCATTTATCTGTGAATCTGATATTACAAAACCCATATCCGATTATGGTAAAATACTTAAATATCACATGCTCTCAGATGGAGCAGCGTTTACTACACAGAGCCGTAGTTCACTGAGAAGCTACACAAACAGCTGTCATTATCACGAATTATTTAATCGATAATCACGCGATTATATCATCTGCTATTTGTTTGCGTAGCTTGTCAGTGCACTACGGCTCTGTGTAGTAAATACCGCTCGTTCTGAAAGCATGCGATGGAGATTTACTACTAATCACAGAACCGGCTTTACTAACGAGATGCGCGTGACGATCGCATTAGATTCATCGTGCTGCCCTAGAGCAAGCATTATTATGAATTATGCTTGTTATGTGGATTATGGTATGATATGTGATGTTTGGACTCTGATTCTGACGGCACCCATTGCTGAGACACTGATGACGCGACACATTTCTACAAACCTGATGTGTCTTTGACAGCATGAGTGAGTGTTTGTGTGTTTCTGCTGACCCCGGATCAGCTCTTCTCTGTTTTCACGACGATACTCACGGGATATAAAGTGATATCAGACCAGCACTTTTCATATTGACTGTTTCATAACCCTTTCATACACAGACGCCCGCGTTCATTGTTATTTCTGGATCTCTATAATGATATTCAGTGTTTTCTCAGAATACTAAACGAGCTATTATATATGTTAAAATCAATTCAGCTTCATCAGATTTACTCTGTAATTTACAGATTTAAAGTTGATAAATTTGTATCATAATCATTTTTAATATGTTTGAAAATATAAATGTGCGATTATATTATTTGTGTTGATCAGTATCATTACAGTTATTATAATATTTTTTTTATTCAGATTATTTTTGGGAATGATCTGGTTTTAAACAGCTTCTGTAATAGGTTTTAATATTACACTTTTTAATATTGCAATTATATATATATATATATATATTAGTGCTGTTAAACAATTAATCGCATAAAAATACAATTTTAATTTGTACATAATATATAAGCGTGATGTGTATATTTATTATGTATATAAAATTGCACACACATACTGTATATATTTCAGAAAATTATGTTTATGCATTAAATATACTTAAATATAATATAAGAGTATTAATATATAAATGCATATACATGTAAATATTTTCAGAATATATCAATGCATGTGTGTGTATTTATATATGCACAATAAATATATACAGTACACATATATATTATGTAAAAAAATCAAACTTATTTTGAAGCGATTAATCGATTAACAGCACTAATATATATCAAAACTAAAAAGGTCAGGTCATTCGTAATGTTTAGTAGATATGTGATCCTCTCGGTGAAAACCCACCTAAATACATTTTTTTGAGATTTAATATTTTCTGCATAAAATCATACGTCATATTGTAAAGAACATTCTGTGAAAATATTGCTATCTTTAATATTGACTGAGTAAGGCCATGTCAAATATTGAAATCATAATGCTTGTAATCAAACTTTGATGCTCGTTATCTCAGAATTGGATTTTTACAGAGGGTCACATGTGCGTCTTACTGAGAAATGTACAGATTAATATAAATACAGAAATGTGAAGTTAAAGACATGTTTAATTGTCTGTGGTTGAAATCTAACAGAGTCTGTATTGTCTGCTGTGTTTGTAATGCCCACATCTGAATATGATATGATACAGTATATTTTTCTAATAAAAGGAGTTTTGAATTGTCTTCATTAGTGAACGGAGCAGAAATGGATCCACATGCATGTACTGCATTAAGAGAACGGAGAAATGCATGATGATTTAGGAGAAACTGTGCACCTTTTCCTTTCTTCTTGACTCTATTTGTCATGTTTTTTGAGTTTGGCGCTCGGTGTGTTGTGAGCAGTGTTTGGACTATAACCGTGGACTTTGGGGGAGCCCACTTTTTATAACGGGGGGGGGGGATTAGTGCACTTGCGATGGAGATTCAAAGATGCATAAGAGCTACAAGTGTATGCACTACAAGCACTATATTGGATGAATCACTATACAGTATTTACCCTATTATACATTATGCACGTCATGATTTTGCAGAGTTAGATTTGTTCCTGGGTCAACATATACTGTTATATAGCATATACGACATATGCTGGAACAGCATTTTAATCCAAAGATGTCATCTTGACCATTTCTCTACACCTAAACCTAACCTTACACTAAAACCAGAGGGAATTATAGATGAATGACACTGATCTACAAGCACCAAACACTGATTATAAGACTAAACTTCACACAAATGATACACTTGTTCTTCAAATCTGATTGGTTTCAAAACAATGTTGTTCCAGGAACATGTCGCACTGGGTAAAACCAGGTTCTGCTATACGTTATCGACACTAATTGATAGGTGAAACAACAAACAGCTCCCACAAATAGTCCATAAACCAAGCATCGGGCTGCCATATGAACAACGATTATAGTTACTCGTCAGATTACAGAATAATTCCTCCGTTCAGTTAGGCCTAAGACGTCGAGCGTCACGCAGACCTACACATAACTGAATAACATGCCTTACCTGAACACAGAATCCACCACAGAGGAACCGTCGAGCTGTTAACATCATCACGACACAACTTCTTTAATTCAACTGCCCTGACTTCGAGCGCAGATCAACAGCCTCCAGCGTTTATATATTGTATACTAAACATGAGTGGAATTGCCCCGCAGCACCCCCACACCTCGATGCTCATGACAAGAATAGCATGTAGAGTTATCTTTATTGAAGTGAGTTAGGTTTAAATCGCCATCATGCATGAATTAATCGTTTTTTGTGCAATTTTACACATAATAATCCACGATGATCGCATTACACAAAACTGAAATTGCACGTCAAAATAACACATTATCAATATTTTTGGAGACCACCCAAAATGTCACAAATCACGTTTTGATGGGAGCCCATGTCTTATTAAGAGGAGCCGAGCCCCCCCGTAGTACGCACCCTGGATGTGAGAAAGAGAAACCGAGCGTTTATTATCCATAGTGCTTTATTAACAATAACAATACTGTTACGAAATTAATTAAAACTGAGTTTATCAAATGCACACGTTTGCAGATGGATGGATATAATTATAATAAATAATGTTAATGTAATATTTTAATTCAATATATTTGATATCATAATCAAATTTTACATTAAGAAAGTAAATCTTTTTGCAGTAAATATATATTAGTTTCATATAAATTCATTTATTTATTTAAATTAATCAATAGAAGGATGGATAGATATAATTGTAATACATAAATACAAATTATATAATACAAATAAATGTAATTTATTTATTACATGTAAAGTTCTTTATTATAATTAGTGCTGGGTAATGATTAATTGCGATTAATCACATCCAGTTTTTGTTTACATAATATATATGTGTGTACTGTGTATATTTATTATGTATATATTAATATAAATACGCACACATGCATGTATATGTTTAGAAAATATGTGTGTATTAACATGCATATATTCATATAATTTATATTATATATAAATACATTTAATATATAAACATACTATTTTTCTTAAATATATACATACATGTGTTTGTGTGTGTGTATGTATATATATATATATATAATAATAAATATACACAGTACACACACAAACATATACATTTATTTTGGATGTGATTAATTATTGCCCAGCACTAATTATAATTATTTTGCATTAAAATATATAAATATGAGTACATTTAATGTGAATTATAATCATATTTTGCACCAAGAAAATTATTTTTATAGAATATTATTACAATAATATTTAATATTTGAAATGATATTTAATGTTACTTATAATCATATTTTGCATCAAGAAAAATAAGTCTGTTTTGCAGTAAATACATGTTTAATTTAAATCGATAGATTTGAAAAATATTCATAGCTAGTGCATAATTGAATCAATCATAATCATGTCTATGTTTAACAGCTGAGCCTTGTTTTTGAATGCGCGTCTACTGTATGAAAGCCTCATGATTTATGAACAGGGTTTCACACGAATGCATTCGGTGTAATTATCATTTCTAGTTAGTTTAGTGCTCACTCTGAAAGCCTCGTTTCTCTCTGAAGCGATTAAGCGCTCGCGGTGAGGCTAAAGCGAGGTGCCAGTGAAATCACATGTGGTTCGTGAGTGGCTGGGATGGCGATGCTCTAGATGCTAGCTGGCGCTGTAATGTGAGGGTTGGTTTTAAGCGACGCTGCCCGCGGCTGAATCACGCCATTGGCTCCATCACTGCAGCCCAGACATGAATTAAAGCATGGAACGGGAAACCCAGGAGCTGTTTGGGGATAGATGAGGTGCCAGAGTCTGAGCAGAAACTGGAGAGCAAGCAGGCAGACATCTGTGTTAGCTATCAGCACACAGCGAGAGGAATGATGTCTCGTCTGGAGGCTTTTCATCGGTTGTTCATTTATAGTGTCCCAGAAAGATGGAGCGCCACAAATAGCCTTTATTGAAAATGTTCCTTTCTTTCGCCATTTTTTTTTTGTGGTCATGTTTCTTTTTACGCACAAAATAAAAATATCTTGTAGATATTTTTATTTTTAAATACAGAATATCCAGAAAAAAGTTAGAATTATTATATAAAAAGTCGCAATTATCCAAAGACTTTTATTTGTTCCTTGGCAGAAACAAGTTTTCTCACAATAGCGAAAAAAAATAAAATAAAATAAGGTATTTTTTATATCTCACAGTTTGCACTTTTCTACTCCGGAATATTGAGATTTCAATTAAAAAAATTAAAAGGCAATTGCGACTTTATATCTCAACATTCTGAAAAAATAAATCTAATTATAACCTTAACTCAATATTGAGATATAAACTTGGTTGTTAGATATAAACTCAATTGTTGGATATACACTAAATGTTTTGATATTAACTCAGAATTGCGATAAACTCCGCAATATAAAGTCAATTGTTAGATATTAACTCATAATTCAGCAATATAAATTACAAGATATAAACTGAGAATTATAAAATATAAATTGATAATTGATATAAACTCAGAATTGCGAGTTATAAAGTCAGAAATGCTTTCTTCCAAGCTTCCATAGGATTTTTCATAATGTGTAAATGAAGGACTATTCTTTGTAAATAAAACGACATTTAATGTGTAAATTATGATTATCGCTATTTTTATTTGACCATAACAAAGACAGAGTGAAATGTGTCTTTAAACCTGTGGACATTTCTGACATTCATTTATCTGTTTAATGCAACATTAATGAACACAAAACTGTTCGGGTCGGTGGTTTCACTCTGCTGTTTATAGCACGAGACTCTCCGTTCAAGCCGCTATGAATTCGACTTGCCACAACATGCCATGCACTGCACTTTAACACCGTTCAACTGGACTACACGCACACAACATGCCATGCACTGCACTTTAACACCGTTCAACTGGACTACACGCACACACTGCACTAACACAACCTATCTGCTATCACTGGACACCATACGATGCACATCCACGACACTGCATATGAATAATCTGTTGCACCTTTGCACAACTATCTGCTGCTCAACCAATCTGCTGTTAATTTATAATCTGTTGCACCTCACATTATTACTATGTATAGACCACATTATGTATAGATACTGTACATAATGTAGATGTGATGTACGTTGATAATTAAGTATGTCTTTATAGTACACTATGTGTACTGAGTATATGTATGTGTATTTTGCACATTGTCTTCTGTACAGTCTGTAAATATGTACTGTCCATATGTAAATTGCTGTTGTTTTTTGCACTGTCTGTCCATATGTAAATTGTCTGTTTTTTTTTTTTTGCACTGTCTGTCCATATGTAAATTGCTGTTGTTTTTGCACTGTCTGTCCATATGTAAATTGTCTGTTGTTTTTTTGCACTGTCTGTCCATATGTAAATTGCTGTTGCTTTTTGCACTGTCTGTCCATATGTAAATTGTCTGTTGTTTTTTTTTTTTTGCACTGTCTGTCCATATGTAAATTGCTGTTGTTTTTTTGCACTGTCTGTCCATATGTAAATTGTCTGTTGTTTTTTTGCACTGTCTGTCCATATGTAAATTGCTGTTGCTTTTTGCACTGTCTGTCCATATGTAAATTGTCTGTTGTTTTTTGCACTGTCTGTCCATATGTAAATTGCTGTTGTTTTTTTTGCAACTGTCTGTCCATATGTAAATTGTCTGTTGTTTTTTTTGCACTGTCTGTCCATATGTAAATTGTCTGTTGTTGTTTTTTTTTTGCACTGTCTGTCCATATGTAAATTGTCTGTTTTTTTTGTGGGTTTTTTTTGCACTGTCTGTCCATATGTAAATTGTCTGTTTTTTTTGCACTGTCTGTCCATATGTAAATTGTCTGTTGTTTTTGCACTGTCTGTCCATATGTAAATTGTCTTGTTTTTTTGCACTGTCTGTCCATAGTAAATTGTCTGTTGCTTTTGCACTGTCTGTCCATATGTAAATTGTCTGTTGTTTTTTGCACTGTCTGTCCATATGTAAATTGTCTGTTGTTGTTTTTTTTTTGCACTGTCTGTCCATATGTAAATTGTCTGTTGTTTTTTTTTGCACTGTCTGTCCATATGTAAATTGTCTGTTGTTTTTTGCACTGTCTGTCCATATGTAAATTGTCTGTTGTTTTTTTTGCACTGTCTGTCCATAGGTAAATTGTCTGTTGTTTTTTTGCACTGTCTGTCCATATGTAAATTGCTGTAGTTTTTTTGCACTGTCTGTCCATATGTAAATTGTCTGTTGTTTTTCTGCACTGTCTGTCCATATGTAAATTGTCTGTTGTTTTTCTGCACTGTCTGGAGCACGCTCATAAGAATTTCACTCACCAAGGCACTTGTGCTGTGGTGATGTGACAATAAAAGGTGATTTGATTTGATTTGATTTGACTGAAAATGAGATGTTGTTTTCCACAGCGTTCTCCTGCAGTGTTCATCTGTTGGGATCTCGTATTTCCCCGTAATTGGAGCGGGATGACATTCATGTGGAGCTTTATAGCTGGTTTGTGGCAGGAATCATCATGTACGCTGCTGTATAATAGACTATCAATCATTTCGATTGAGCCGCTGTTAGTGGGAAAGCATCGGGCTGCTGTAAATGACCCCCGGCTCTAATCAATGAGCCACTTCATGTGTTCCTCAAGACTCGATATAGTCCCTCTCCGAGAAACCGCTCTAAAGAAGTTCAGTGGATTTATGAATGCTGAGTTTTGAGTTTTGATTGGGAATCAGTCTGAAACATGCATTCACTGATTTTAATGGCTGTAAACCAGCAATAATCAGATACAACTTTGGTCTCTTCTGCTCACCAAGGTTGCATTATTTGATCAAAAATACTGGAAAAAAGTGAAATATTATTATAATTTAAAATCACCATTTTCTATGTGAATGTGTTAAAGTGTAATTTATTTCTGTATTTTCAGCATCATTACTCCAGTCTTCAGTGTCACATGATCTTCAGAAATCATAATAATACGCTGATTTATGATCAAGACACATTTCTGATTATTATAAATGTTAAAACAGTCGTGCTGCACAATATTTGAATGGAAACTGATACATTTTATTTTTCAGGATTCACAAATTAATAGAAAGTTCAAAAGAACAGCATTTATATGAAACTTTTGTAACATTATAAATATCTTTACTGCCACTTTTGATCAATTGTATGCATCCTTTATGAATAAAAGTATATTTGTTTTACTTCCCATAAAATTTTGATTGGAAACGCATCACATTTTCTACTAAAATATTGTGCAGCACGACTGTTTTAACATTGATAATAACCAGAAATGTTTCTTGATCATAAATCAGCATATTATACTGATTTCTGAAGATCATGTGACACTGAAGACTGGAGTAATGATGCTGAAAATACAGAAATAAATGGTTATTTTAAATTGTAAAAATATTTCAATTTTTACATAATTTTTTGGTTAAAATAAAGCAGCCTTGGTAAGCTTTAGAGACTTCTTTCAGAAACAATAAAAGCGACTGAATGTTTCGTGAGGGGCAGTTCATGTTGTCTTTATAGTGTGCTGATTGTGTGATATCTTTCATCTGAGACGAGCGAGGCAGCGGTGTGTGTGAATATGAGCTGTGTTAAACCGCTCGTCTCGTGCCAGACGAGGCATCTGCTGTGTTGAGGGACTCGTGTCTTTGGCTCCTGACACGATGACCCAGTTACCACCGGCACCATCTGACCCCTTTACTCTCCAAACACCTCCATCTAGGCTCCGAGAGACCCCACATACTGCTTCTGTACTCGCTGGGTGAGTGAAACCGCTCCAATATCTGATGCACTGACATAAACTGATGTCATATTTATTACTCAGATGTAAATTTGTCACGTGTCCCTGCAGCACAAAAGCAGTCATAAGCAGCACAGCTATATTTGTAGAAATAGCCAACAATACATTGTATGGGTCAAAATTATAATATTTCTGTTATGACAAAAATCATTAGATATCAAGATCATGTTCCATGAAGATATTTTGTACCGTAAATATATCAAAACTTAATTTTTGATTAGTAATATGCATTGCTAAGAACTTAATTTGAACAACTTTAAAGATTATTTTCTCAATATTTAGATTTTTTTGCACCCTCAGATTCCAGATTTTCATTAGTTGTATCTCAGCCAAATATTGTCTAATCATAGCAAACCATACATGCATAAATCTCAATTTCCCAAAATTGCTCCAAGGTAACAAATGGTTCAAAACAGGCAAGTAACAGATTTTAAAGTATAAGTATAAATTGTGTTTTATTGTTCATCATAATCTTTGATTTATTCACAGCTTCAGAATAATTTTGTACAATGCATTCAGTAAAAGTTGAGATTGTCGTGTTTTTGTCAAAGTCTGGTTTATTTCTATATTTTCTCTTGTTTGTTTGTCTTTTTCTCTCAGAAGTTGAGATGGTCTCGTCCTGCTCTCCTCGTTTAGATGCTAATTATGAGTTTAATATCTTTATTCACTAGGTCATTATTGCATCTGCTTCACAGAAACATGAATATGAGTTTTTCTATTCGACATTAATACAACATTTTATTCCAGTGTTATTTTAGTATCACTGTGATATTGTTATATTTTATTAATAAAACACGTTTTTATATTTGTATTTCTTGTTTTTGTTTGAATTTTACTTTTAGTATTTTTTTTGTCTGATTTTATTTTTTATATTTTGTTATCCATTTTTATTTCTGTTTTCATTTTAGTTATTTTAGTATCACTGATATATTGTTATATTTTATCAATATTTTAAATCAGTTTTTATTTGTATATTTCTTGTTTTATTATAATTTAAGGTTTTAGTAATTTTGTTGTGTGTTTTTGTTATTTTTAGTAGTTTAAAAAAAAATCTGTTTTAATTTTAGTCATTTTAGTACCTCAAATATAGCTAAATGAAAATTTGAAATGTTGCCTTGGCAACTAATGTTTTTTTTTTTTTTGGCCAAATTATTATTATTAGTTTTTTTGCCAACTTTTTTTCTTTTTTGCCAAATTATTATTATTATTAATTTTTTTGTATTTTTTTATTTGATTTTCAAAATGTATTTATTTATATTTTTTGCCAAATTATTCATTTTATTTTTTGCCAATTTTTTTTTTTTTATTATTATTTTTTTTACATTTATTTCAAGTAACAAAAAAAATATGTTTTTAATTTATTATTACATTTTTTGTTTTAGTTTACTATAATAACCCTGTTTTATTTAACAACACATATTTTGTCAAATACATTTTTTAAATATTATTGGATTGTGTTTAAAAAAAATATGCAATATCAGTCGTTTTACTTCAAAATTTTGTTTGCTTTTATTAATTATTTTTCCCTGAATCTATTTACCCCAAAATAAGAAACATATATAAAATACAGTAAAGTAAATCAAGGTAAAATCAGGTAGATTATAGTTTTACTGTAATGCCTGATATGAATATGATATTATTGCTTTGATCCGGTTTATTTTAGAGCTCCAGGAGATGAATTAATTACAGACAGCACTGAATATAACATACCTCTATTTCAGTCGTTTCACTTCAAAATGCATTGTTTGCTGTCTGTAATTAATTAAATCAATAAAATAAAAATGGTTTCTGCTAATTGTGTTCCAGTGTAGTTGTCATAATGCAGTACTGGTTAATAGTCAGTTAGTCCCCTTAACTAGTCTTTCAGTAATCTGCATGCTCCTGATGGTCTTCTTTGCCTGAGGCCAGACTTAATGAAGCCATCACTCATCTCAAACGCTTGATCTTCTGCTCGTTTTGAGGTTTTTAATTGTTTTCCAGTCGATCTGAAGCGTGATGGATCCGTTCCTGAAGAGCAGAGGACGTCCAGAGACGCCCGAGGGACGCTTGTTGTCCAATTATTGCCCCAAAGCCGAGATGAAATATCAAACTCCTGCTCTGTGATTCTCCAAGCGTATCCGATACGAACGGCACCGAGGTTGCTTTAATAACTGCTCATGTTTATGATTGAATTCAGGAGCAGCGTGACTTTGTAAACTTCGTTAATGAAGTCAAAGTACGAGCCGGGAATCAATAATTCATGCTCAGCTCTCTCAGCATTCAGAGGCTTATGGTGACAATGGAGCAACTTCAGTCTGGTTAATATAACATTTTAGCAATGCTCAACAACAGCATAGCAACACACTGAAAGCATTTAAAACTCCTTGGCAACACCCTAGCAACCTACAACCCCTTTTCCGCATGATCAAACAGCAAGCTCGTTCTATTTAGAAAGAGCAAAAACGTCCCTGATGTCATTTTTATTTTTCACTCACTCACTCTCTCACACACACACACACACACACACACACACACACACACACACACACACACACACACACACACACACACACACACACACACACACACACACACACACACTCACTCACACACACACACACACACACACACACACACACACACACACACACACACTCACTCACTCACTCACTCACTCACTCACTCACACACACACACACACACACACACACACACACACACACACACACACTCACACACACTCACACTACACACACACACACACACACACTCACTCACTCACTCACCACACACACACACACTCACTCACACACACACACACACACACACACACACACACTCACTCACTCACTCACTCACACACACACTCACTCACTCACACTCACTCACACACACACACACACACACACACACACACTCACTCACTCACTCACTCACTCACTCACTCACTCACTCACTCACTACACACACACACACACACACACACACTCGGTTAATGTTCACTCTTAGCTGTATTAACAGTGATTCTTGCCTAAGGTTCAGAACTTAAACAGCAGCGCTCCTGAAATCGTTTCCCATTAAGGAGCGTCTCAGATTCTCCGGAGGCATGTCTATCCGGACGGAACGGTTCATCAGTGCCGAAGTCTCATCGCAGCCTCTGGGCGCCGCGGCAACAGAGCACCCGAGGTCCCCATGATGATACAATCTCCTGTTGTAATTGAATCCTGGCCTGCGCTGAGAGACAGCAGGTAAACTTCCCCGTGAGACTGAAGCGATGCTGTAGACGTCAGTGAGCGTCTGAGGGGAATCCGTATAGAATTGATTACGGTAGAAATACAGCAATAACAGGTGATTATTTTGACATTTCAGGTAATGAAAGACCCCAGTATCATGTCAGATTCAGTAAAATGAACACATTAAATGATCATATATAGCTATGTCTGAAATCATTGTAAGTAACTGTTTCCGACAGAAGTGAATCAGCGAGCGGCAGGAGGAGTAAAGGAGGTGATCGTAAAGAGGAGGTGAGTCACATTAGCGTCTGAATGATGCGAGGTGTTTGAGGAGTCTGAGGACCTTTGATCCGGTCCATGCTCACAGATCAGCAGCGTCTCGATACTCTTCTGCTTTACAGAGAAAGAGAGACGTGCTCATGTGTTGTTCTGTGGCAGAGAGCATCTGCAGGGCTCTCAAGGTTCTGCCGGTAAACGGGTTTCACGGGTTTCATCTGTTTGTATTAGTGATGCGCGGATGAGTTAAATCGTCACCCGAATCCGCAGCTTCAAATTAATTATCCACCCGCCAACCGCCCGCACCTATATTTTTGTATGATTTAGATAACCGACCTGACCCGATCATCACATTCAGGTTTCATACGGACATAAAAAACACGGAAAAGTCATGGAATTTAAAAAGACATTTCCAAGCCTGGATCGATTTGGAAAAATAAATAAACCCAGAAAGTTTTGGAAAAGTCATGGAAATCTATTTCACAATCCTCTCTGTAATATAATAATTTATAATTATGTCCTGAATTTCAGTGCGGTATTGCACATATATCGCATTACTCATTCCCGCAGCTTTCAACTTTAAAATGAGGGAAATTACTGCAAAACATTTATTCAATATAGCGTATATAGATTAGATGAGTAAATAAATTCACACTAATCATCAGATCAAATCAGTCGTTATAAACCAGCGTGAGTGATTCAGCACCGAGTCTCTCTCTCTTTGATCGTCTCTTCACATCGACGCATCTAGAGCTGAACGCTGCGATACAAGACTTTACGAAAACACATTTGAAATTTTCGTATGCGTTTCTTGTATATTTTTCATATTCGTCATCCTTTCCTATCAAAATGCCAAAAACTGAACCTGATCCGAATTTTTTATGAAAATTTCGGAGTCACAGCGTGAGGTCGTATTTATTTTACAACGTGCGTAAATTTCAGACTCAGTGTGCAAAGACCTTAAGAAGTCCACACCTCAGCTCTAATGATACCGATACACAATAACATTATCGTTGGAATCACTTAAAAAGAAATCCAGCTTATGAATAAAACATTGACAGCCAATCAGAATCCTCTGAATTTAAAGAGCTTCAGAATTCAGTTATTCATGAGAATAACCTTTTTCAGGCCTCCATTCAGGTTGTTATGTGTCCAAGTTTAGTTCATGATATTATAGCCTTTAATACAGGCCAGCATCATCAGCGTTCCCTTGACAGACAGCTAAAGACAGACGAATGGAGTCATGCTGAGCCTGACACGGCAAGCACATTCACAATTAATGCACATGCAATCCAATTAAAAATGAGCCCATCGTCAGGACATGACTTCCTGCTAATCTTAACGTATTCAGATGCTCATTTCCAGATCTCACACAGCATTTCTCCCACAAGGCTTTGTTTGCTTCATGTTTATTTAAGTTGTCTGTCAGATGCTCATTTAATATTCATGAGAAATGTAAGCGACCCCATTTACCATTAGGCTCCGCCCCCACTGCATACATTATTCATGAGCTGCTGTGGTCAAATGGAGCGTAAATGCACACAGACGATATCAGAATCCATACGACGCAGTCATAATAAAACGTCTGTCATTCATATTGTGTACAGTGACTGTTCATGTTGCTCTGAATGAGAAAGGACTTAAATATCACTGCAAACATGAGGTTATGTCCGCACTTGTGTGTTCTTCTATATGTGAATTACGTTAAGCCTGAAGTTGATATTTTAATTGCATATAAAATTGCCATCCATTTGGATTTCCCAGTTTTAACATAACCTAATGAAATTATTAGTAATGCATATTTGTCAGCCACACATAAATGAAACAGATCAGATTTCTACTAAATAAGTGTTGTAATGTTTGTAATACCAACCCGATCTCATGAAAGTAGGTTTCCATGCCATTTCTGTTTCTATTGGTGTACTCTTCATACGCATGGCATATATATGATACACAATGGTTAGGGTTTAGGGCTGTGGGGTAGGTGCTTATTATACGCACAAAAGCAGTCATAAGCAGCACGGGTATATTTGTAGCAATAGCCAACAATACATTGTATGGGTCAAAATTATCATTTTTATTTCATGACAAAAATCATTAGATATTAAGATCATGTTCCATGAAGATATTTAGTACATTTCCTACCATAAATATATAAAAACTTCATTTTTGATTAGTAATATGCATTACTAAGAACTTCATTTGAACAACTTTAAAGATGATTTTCTCAATATTTCGATTTTTTTGCATCCTCAGATTCCAGATTTTCAAATATTGTCCGATCATAACAAACCATGCATCAATGGAAATATTATTTATACAGCTTTCAGATTATGTATAAATCTCAATTTCAAAACATTGATCCATGACTGGTTTTGCTCCAGGGTCACATATGTACACTAAAATGTGTATCATTTGCATGCCACAGTCAGTTTCTATGTATACATAGCATGGAAAATACGAATATATGTGTGTATATATATATATATATATATATATATATATATATATATATAAAATAATTTGGCATATTAACTTGGCATATACTTATATCCAAAGTAACTTACATTGCATAAGTATTTACTTAACTCTAACTCTGTTTTTGCTGCTCAAGTTTGAATCCGAGATCCTAAATAATCAAAGTGTGCTTAACTTAACATCACATATAAAATCATTGCACGTATGTTTGTGAATATGAACTCTGACTGTAAAGCAGTAAATAGTTTTGTTGAGCGTCCAGACGTTTGTCTCGTATAAACACAGCAGCAGCACATGCATCATCTCTTTACACATTCATAAGCACACAATCTCTGTGTGAAATATGGAGAATATGGGTCAGTGACGGCAGACATCATTCTTGTGTTTCTCTGAGAGAGACTAGCTCAGTTTCTATAGATATCTGTTTTGAATGATCTGCTCATTTTCTCTGATCCAGCGCTGTGTGTTTGAGGTCATGTTCACTTCTGCTGTTGTTTACGCCTCTAATAACACCAGCTGTATATTACAGAAATATCTGTTTAACGATCTCAATAAAGCATTTACACAGGGCCGTTTGCTCTGGATGACGGACGGCCAATTATTCAGCGTGAAGAGTAAAGCTACAGACGGAGGATTTGTCCAGTCGACGATCAGTGCTTGTGTTTCAGTAACGTCAGGAGAAATACAAACACTACGAAGTTAAGAAATGCAGATCAGATCATCGGATGAGTTCATATTGAGATGTAGGATTGTTTTCTGAAACCCTCGAGACAGATGTGATATTCTCAGGAGATGTTATACTCACTGAACTCTTACTTCTCAATTCTGTGTCATTCTCTGTGAAGTTCACCAGCCATTTCTGAGTCAAAATGACTGAAAAACTGATTTTAAAATCTAATTTAGGCTTATGATTTACAGATGGAATTTGTTTATTTATTTACTTGTTTTAAATGCATTTATTTGAGCTAAAATGACTTGCATTGCATTCAACATATACATTTATTTTATCACGCAATGCAATGCATCTCGCAGATGCTTTTATCCAAAGTGACTTACACTGCATTGAAGATTTATTTCATTTTTAATATATTATGTTTTTTACTTTATTTTGGCTTTGCAATCAATGTGTATACATTCAGTTGTATTTAATTTCAAGGTATTCGGCTATCAGGGTATATTTTACTTTAGTTCAATTTAGTTTCTAGTTTAGATTATTTTATTTCACTGATTTTTTGCATCATTTGACAGATGCTTTCATTCGAAGTGGCTTCTATTGCATTATTTCCCAGGACTGTTTCTCTGTGGTTCTCAGGTCTGTGTTCTTCTGATGTATTGATCATCATCAGTTCTGTTCACAGTAAGTGTGAGTGTTTCATGAGTTCATCAGGTGTGTGTAAGAACAGCTCGGTGTGTCTGAGATCATTATTTGACGGGACTGTTTCTCTGTGGTTCTCAGGTCTGTGTTCTTCTGATGTATTGATCATCATCAGTTCTGTTCACAGTAAGTGTGATGTTTCATGAGTTCATCAGGTGTGTGTAAGAACAGCTCGGTGTGTCTGAGATCATTATTTGACAGGACTGTTTCTCTGTGGTTCTCAGGTCTGTGTTCTTCTGATGTATTGATCAGTTCTGTTCACAGTAAGTGTGATGTTTCATGAGTTCATCAGGTGTGTGTAAGAACAGCTCGGTGTGTCTGAGATCATTATTTGACAGGACTGTTTCTCTGTGGTTCTCAGGTCTGTGTTCTTCTGATGTATTGATCAGCATCAGTTCTGTTCACAGTAAGTGTGATGTTTCATGAGTTCATCAGGTGTAAGAACAGCTCGGTGTGTCTGAGATCATTATTTGACAGGACTGTTTCTCTGTGGTTCTCAGGTCTGTGTTCTTCTGATGTATTGATCAGTATCAGTTCTGTTCACAGTAAGTGTGATGTTTCATGAGTTCATCAGGTGTGTGTAAGAACAGCTCGGTGTGTCTGAGATCATTATTTGACGGGACTGTTTCTCTGTGGTTCTCAGGTCTGTGTTCTTCTGATGTATTGATCAGTTCTGTTCACAGTAAGTGTGATGTTTCATGAGTTCATCAGGTGTGTGTAAGAACAGCTCGGTGTGTCTGAGATCATTATTTGGGACTGTTTCTCTGTGGTTCTCAGGTCTGTGTTCTTCTGATGTATTGATCAGTTCTGTTCACAGTAAGTGTGATGTTTCATGAGTTCATCAGGTGTGTAAGAACAGCTCGGTGTGTCTGAGATCATTATTTCCCAGGACTGTTTCTCTGTGGTTCTCAGGTCTGTGTTCTTCTGATGTATTGATCAGCATCAGTTCTGTTCACAGTAAGTGTGATGTTTCATGAGTTCATCAGGTGTGTAAGAACAGCTCGGTGTGTCTGAGATCATTATTTGACGGGACTGTTTCTCTGTGGTTCTCAGGTCTGTGTTCTTCTGATGTATTGATCAGTTCTGTTCACAGTAAGTGTGATGTTTCATGAGTTCATCAGGTGTGTGTAAGAACAGCTCGGTGTGTCTGAGATCATTATTTGACAGGACTGTTTCTCTGTGGTTCTCAGGTCTGTGTTCTTCTGATGTATTGATCATCATCAGTTCTGTTCACAGTAAGTGTGGTGTTTCATGAGTTCATCAGGTGTGTGTAAGAACAGCTCGGTGTGTCTGAGATCATTATTTGACAGGACTGTTTCTCTGTGGTTCTCAGGTCTGTGTTCTTCTGATGTATTGATCATCATCAGTTCTGTTCACAGTAAGTGTGGTGTTTCATGAGTTCATCAGGTGTGTGTAAGAACAGCTCGGTGTGTCTGAGATCATTATTTGACGGGTCTGTTTCTCTGTGGTTCTCAGGTCTGTGTTCTTCTGATGTATTGATCAGTTCTGTTCACAGTAAGTGTGATGTTTCATGAGTTCATCAGGTGTGTGTAAGAACAGCTCGGTGTGTCTGAGATCATTATTTGACGGGACTGTTTCTCTGTGGTTCTCAGGTCTGTGTTCTTCTGATGTATTGATCATCATCAGTTCTGTTCACAGTAAGTGTGATGTTTCATGAGTTCATCAGGTGTGTGTAAGAACAGCTCGGTGTGTCTGAGATCATTATTTGACGGGACTGTTTCTCTGTGGTTCTCAGGTCTGTGTTCTTCTGATGTATTGATCAGTTCTGTTCACAGTAAGTGTGATGTTTCATGAGTTCATCAGGTGTGTGTAAGAACAGCTCGGTGTGTCTGAGATCATTATTTGTGGGACTGTTTCTCTGTGGTTCTCAGGTCTGTGTTCTTCTGATGTATTGATCATCATCAGTTCTGTTCACAGTAAGTGTGGTGTTTCATGAGTTCATCAGGTGTGTGTAAGAACAGCTCGGTGTGTCTGAGATCATTATTTGACAGGACTGTTTCTCTGTGGTTCTCAGGTCTGTGTTCTTCTGATGTATTGATCAGCATCAGTTCTGTTCACAGTAAGTGTGATGTTTCATGAGTTCATCAGGTGTGTGTAAGAACAGCTCGGTGTGTCTGAGATCATTACTGTTTCTCTGTGGTTCTCAGGTCTGTGTTCTTCTGATGTTTGATCAGCATCAGTTCTGTTCACAGTAAGTGTGGTGTTTCATGAGTTCATCAGGTGTAAGAACAGCTCGGTGTGTCTGAGATCATTATTTACTGGTGTGTTTCTGTGGTTCTCAGGTCTGTGTTCTTCTGATGTATTGATCAGTTCTGTTCTCAGAGTCATGAGTTCTTCATGGGATCTCAGGCTTGTTCTCTGTAAGAACAGCTCAGGTCTGAGATCTGTTGACAGGATGTTTCTTCTCAGTTCTGTAGGTCTGTGTTCATCAGGTGTGTGTAAGAACAGCTCGGTGTGTCTGAGATCATTATTTGGTTTCAGAGCGGCTGCTGATTGAGGTCAAGCACAAAGATCGATCATCAGAGTAATTAATGAGCATCATTAAAGCTTCATGAACACACAGTATATCTGCACAGATATGAGAGAGGAACAGCGTCAGAGATCTTGAGTCTGGGACTTCTCGCTCAGAAGATCTTCTGAGATGTTTATCTCTTGAAAGTCAGATAACACTGCTGCTGCCATGTTCTCTCTGCAGCTCTCGGATGATTTGTTTGATGTTCTTGCAGCTGTTCTTGAGCACTGGAAAGTCTCTGATGTGAATTCTCCTGAGAAGACTCTTCTGGTTTATCTCTCTTGTATCTTAATTTATATTCTGTGGTATTATTTTATGTTTGTTATGTGATTTGCCAAATTCTTTCTGAAAGAAAGACACTATATAATAATAATTATTTATCTGATACTTAATTTATATTTGTGGTATTATTCTTATATTAATATATATTATATATTTTATCTATAAATATATTATTTTATTTATTTATTTTTTATTTTATTTTATTATGGATTTAGCAGATGCTTTTCTCAGCAGCAAGTTATACTGCATTCAATATATTAAATTTGATCTTTTCTTTTTTTATTTATTCCTTTTATTGTTTATTTTTTATTGTGGATTTGGCAGATGCTTTTATCTGGAGCAACTTGTGTAAAACTTTTACTTTATTTTCCTTAAATATATATATATATATATATATAATTTATATCGCTTTGGATAAAAGCGTCTGCTAAATGACTAAAAAGTTAAGTAAAGTAATATATATATATATATATATATAAATGTATGCATTTCTCAGCAGCAACTTACACTGCATTCAAGATACTATATTTGATTATTTTAATTGATTTATTTATTGGCAATTGGCAGATGCTTTTGAAGCAAATAATATTGTATTCATTCAAGATGTACATTTAAATTTTTCCATTCCAATATTTATTTTCAGTTTTCTCTTCTTCTTTCTCTGCAGACGCTGGTGTTGTATCGTCAGTGTGCACGTCCCATCATGCACTGCGTCTGTGTTTGTGTCTCTGCTGTAGACCGTGGCTCTCTGCTTCAGGGAAACGCGGGGCTTTGTTGTAATGCGATGTAAAATGATTTGATCAGGGTTCATCATGATCCAGCTCTGTGCCGGAGTGAGCCGCTCAAGGACAGCGTGGGGAGCAGACAGGATAATGCTGCATTTGCATATAGATTATGCGCGCATGCATGCAGGAATCTGATAATTGGATGATGCCATGTTTTCTGTCAGGTCCTTTCTGGAGGAATGTGGTGGACAAACATATGAAAATATTCCCTGCGGACGCCCTCATGACCCCATTAACCAAATGAGAAATGAATTGAGCGGGCCGCTTTGCAAAGCATGAGTTAATGCACTTACAGATGAAATATGAATCAGACTCTTTTATCATAACCTAAAATATGTAGTGACATTTTCAAACATGTCCACTAGCATGTTGTCCATTTCTGCAATATAAATAATACAATATCAACAAAGAAGGAATATATTAAAGAAACAGTTCATTTAAAATTCTGTCATTCTATGATTAATTCATAAACCCTTCTAAATATCTGCCATATAAACATCTCAGTGTTTTCCTATGAGACTGTTCTTCAGGCCAAAGTTTTTGAGTATTTTATTTTATAGATGCATTTATCCAAAGTGACTTGTATTGCGTTCAATATTCATCCGTCCATCCATCCGTCCGTCCATCCATCCATCATCCATCCATCAGTCCATCTGTCCATCCATCCATCCATCCATCAGTCCATCCGTCCATCCATCCATCAGTCCATCCATCCGTCCATCCGTCCATCCGTCCATCCATCCATCAATCCATCCATCCATCCGTCCATCCATCCATCCATCCATCCATCCATCCGTCCGTCATCATCCGTCCCATCCATCCATCATCCATCCATCCGTCTATCCGTCATCCATCCGCTCATCCGTCCTGTCCATCCATCCATCTATCCATCCATCCGTCTATCCATCCATCTCCATCCGTCCATATCCAATCCATCCATCCATATCCATCCATCAGTCCATCCGTCATCCATCCATCAGTCCATCCATCCATCAGTCCATCCATCCATCCATCCGTCCGTCCATCCATCCATCATCCATCCATCAGTCCATCCATCCGTCCGTCCATCCATCCGTCATCATCCATCCATCCATCCGTCCATCCATCCATCAGTCCATCCATCCAAAGAAAGTTACGATATTCACGATATGCATTTATTTTAAATGTATTTTATTTAATTTTATACATTTGCCATATGCTTTTATCTGAACCGACATACATTGCATTGATTTATTAATTTTATTTTATGTATTTTATCTTGTTTATATGATTTTAGTTTTGAACTCCTGTCTTTGTTTACTTCCGGGAGCACCGGTGGAAGAAGCACGCTCTTTCTGACCAATCGAAAAGCAGTTTAGGGAATGCGTTCAAAGACACATCTAGTCAACAAGTAAAGCAGATGTTGTCACGTGACTGCATTTTGGTTCATTTCAGCTGGTTCAGACCAGAGCAAACCGTGTGGTGTGAAAAGGAACCAAAAATAGCTACAATGTATAATTCTTTGCATTAGTTGCACAAGTGAACTATCGGACATTCTTGGTGTGAATACACCCTAAGTCCCTGATTGCTGTTTTGCAGTCTGATTCTGACGGTGTCTGGGAAATGATACGGAGGTGCTGGTGTTCCTGACCGGATCTTACAGCATCATACAGACTGGTTTCTCTGGCCTCGAACATCCCCGGGTCCTCTGTTCATGACATTGTTCACAGAGCGAGCAGGAGAATCGTCAGCATTGATTGTTTTCCTCACTGCGGATGACCTGGAGACAGTGGGAGCAGGTTTTGCCTGGTTGGCTGTGTCTCCAGCTTTCCATGTGCTAGCTGGTGCAATCAGGGCCGTCCTTAGGGTCCCATGCTTGAGGACCAACACTCAACCCAAGGAACGAGATCGAAAACGTTCCCTAAGGAGAAGCTGTTCGACTCAGTCCAGCTGCAGTCATCACGGACCTCCAGGGAAGCTCCTTGACATCTTTGTTGGATATCCCGGGTCTGTGCTCGATGCCGTGGGCGTGTATTGATCCAGAAGTTCATCGTGACCCACCTGAACCTTTAAACCCAGAAGCCGGCGCAGGAGAAGATGTTCACATCTGTGTTGTGTGCCTGCTCTTCATGAGCATGATTACCTGCGGCACAATCAAACAGACTCTTGATAATCACTTCATGTTCTCAGATTGACATTGTTTAAGCGTGTCTAAGTTAAAGGATGAGCTTATGAAAACCATCCCATGATTTACTCACCCTGAAGCTGTCCCAGGTGTATATGACTTTCTCCTTTCAGTCGAATACGATCAGAGTTATATTAAAAATGTCCTGGCTCTTCCAAGCTTTATAATGGCTGTTGAGATTGTGTGCATCCCAATAAAGTGCATCCATCCATCATAAGAATAACTCCACGTGGCTCCGAGGGGTTAATAAAGGCCTTCTGAAGCAAATTGATGTGTTTATGTAAGAATATTCCAATTTATTACTTTTATAGTCTGTAGTACAAAAGTTAGCGGAAACTAGAGATTACAGTTTATAGTTTTAAACATGGAAATTTGACAACAAAGGATTGATTCAGAAGGCCTTCATTAACCCCTCGAGCCACGTGGAGTTATTTTTATGATGGATGGATGGATGCACAAAATCTCAACAGCCATTATAAAGCTTGGAAGAGCCAGGACATTTTTAATATAACTCCCGATTGCATTCGACTGAAAGAAGACAATCATATACACCTGGGACGGCGTTAGGGTGAGTAAATCATGGGGTGATTTTGGGGTGAATTATCCCTTTAATATGTAAATAGTTAGGTGTGTATGTGTTGTGAAGTGCAGTAGCAGTATTTCGAGAGGTGCGCTGCATCCGTGTGCTCTTTAGATGAAAATACAAGCGCTTATGAAGGTAAATATAGGACTTTTTTAGACACTGTATTTATACAAGTCTTCCTCCGCCAGCACCAAGACTTCTGTCGAGCGGCACATCATAACTGGGGATATTGCATTGTGTGTCAACTTGTATCAGAGTTCTTTGAAATTGTAGCTAAATATTATACATGTTACTTGGGGGTTATATTTATTAAAGCTACATTACTTTATTCTTTCCCCTCTTGTGTTTGCTACCCAAATGTAAAGTCCTTATCTTGAACACATACAGTGGAAGACACATGTTTTGGCCTTTAAATGAGATTTCTAGAAGCATTTATACGTTAACCTCGAATTCCTTTTGGATCTTTATTTTAAAACCCGTCTGTGAAAGTTCATCTTCCTGACACTATGATAAAAATGCTTCGAGGCATAACCTTGTGGTGCTGTTTTAAGCTCTGTTGTACTACATTATGGAAAACGTGATGTGGTTTTGCCTGAAGCTTTGTGCTTCTTATCCGTGTGGAATTAAAAATAAAACTAATACAGTTTAAAGTTGACTTGGGTGTATGGGTATTTCTCGAAAGCGTTTTGGGGATTTTGGTCTGACAAAACATGTGTCCTTTTTAGGACTAGTGGAAACAAATCGCCTAAATACACATTTAAGGCTTTATTTATTACACTTGTTGTGGTTTTAGGATGGGCAAACTGTCTTGGGCTTGTTTAAGTTGTGTTTTTGTTATCAGAAATGATCAGCTTAAACCAGTGTTAACCTGGTTTTGACCAAATAGACTGGTCTGTTTTGACTTTTATTGGGACCAGCAAACTGTCTTTGACTGGTTTAAGTTATGTTTTTTTTGTGTTTTTTTTTATAATATGTGTTGTGTTGTATAAAAATAGTAATTGTATTTCCAAAAACCATCTTAAACCAGCCTTAGGCAGTTAGCTGATCTTTGTTATGTTTTTTTTGTGCACATTTGGGACCAACATATCATCTTCAGCTGGTTTAAGTTGTGTTTTTGTCATTAGTAACCATTCAGTTACTGGTAAACTATCAATATGTGTTGTGTTGTATAAAATGAGTAATCGTAATGCACAACTTTGTTGGAAAACCATCTTAAACCAGCCTTAGGCAGTTAGCTGGTCTTCCCCATTAGGCTGGTCTGTGTTTATGTTTGGGACACATTTCATAAAACAAGTTTATCAAATAATCCAGGCTTATTTCAGTTAGTCAGACTTATTTTGAAGCAAATCAACTGGCACTAAATCAGACTAACTGAAATAAACTTGGCTTATTTGGTAAACTTGTTTTATGAAACCCAGCAAATCATCTTAAGCTGGTTTAAGTTGTGTTTTTGTCAGGAACCATTCAGTTACTGGTAAACTATCAATATTTCAGTTATTAAATTTTGAAGCAAATCAACTGGCACTAAATCAGACTAACTGAAATAAACTTGGCTTATTTGGTAAACTTGTTTTATGAAACCCAGCAAATCATCTTAAGCTGGTTTAAGTTGTGTTTTTGTCAGGAACCATTCAGTTACTGGTAAACTATCAATATGTTTTGTGTTGTATTAAATGAGTAATTGTAAATGCTGAACCACTTGAATGAAAAACCAGCTTAAAAAGGTCTGTTTTGATGTTTTTGGGACCAACAAACCATCTTAAGCTGGTTTAAGTCGTGTTTTTATCATCATATGCGTTATATAAAATTAGTAATTGTAAATGCTAAACTACTTGGTTGAAAAACCAGCCTAAGGTGGTTAGCTGGTCTTGAATAAACTGGTCTGTGTTTGTGTCATTGTGAGAAGCGTAATAATGGAGTCTAAAGCCGTGTGAAATCCTGCAGGAGTGACATTTCCGTTCTGCCAGATTAATAATGGAAACAGATTACAGACACCTCGAAGGGACAAACAAGACAAAACACAGGAAGGTTATTAAAGAGCGACGCGCCAGCAACATGTCAAATAACGCCAGCTGGGAACATATCAATATTTGATGGACCTCTATCAAACCGTCGCATGTGTGTGTGTGTGTGTGTGTGTGTGTGTGTGTGTGTGTGTGTGTGTGTGTGTGTGTGTGTGTGTGTGTGTGTGTGTGTGTGTGTGTGTGTGTGTGTTGGGCATATGGCACGAGCGTAGCCCGCTTTAATGAGCTGTGTTATGAAGGCCTCCCGTGGAGAATCTCACAGAGACTATTGATCTATGATTCAGGAGCCTGTAACGTCTCTCTCGGTGTCAGGAAACATCTCGCTCTGACAGATGATCGCAGACAATAGCAGCAGAATTACCTCCTCAGCTCTTTATACCAAAATACAACAACCGACCCATTTACTGCTCGGCTGGGCAGGTTAACCGCCGTAACCGAACACCTGGCGAAGAGTGTGTATTTGTAGATGCGGCACATTTGGTCAAAAACATGATTAAACTGGATGGACTCATCTTTTTTATGGTTTATGGGTACATTTAGGACCAGCAAGCCTGGTTTAAGTTGTGTTTTTGTCATTAGGAATGGTTTAATTAATGGTAAACTATCAATATTTTCTTATATGTGCTGTAAATGTGGCACAGCTTTGAAAACCAGCTTAAACCAGCCTAAGGTGGTTAGCTGGTGCAGCCTGTTTTGATGTTTGTGGGTATCTTAAACCAGTTTTAGTTGTGTTTTTGTTAGCATACATTGTAAAAAATGAGTAATTGTAAATGGCCACAACTTTTAGCTTAAACCGGTCTAAGGTGGATAGCTGGTTTGGCCAAATAAACAGGTCTGATTTAATGAGTTTAGGCAGTTTTGGGACAAAAAAATCTTAGGCTGGTTTAAGTTGAGTAATTACTGGTAAACTGTTTGTATGTTGTCATACGTGTCGTGTTGTATAAAATTCATAATTACCTGAAGGTGGTTACCTGGTTTAAATTTTTCAAACCATCTCAGACTGGTTTAATTGTTTTTTTATCATCGTATGTGTTGTATAACATTACTATCATCAGCTTTGTTGAAAAAACAGCTTAAATGAGCCTGGTATGAATTTAACTGGTTAAACTGGTCTGTGATTTTGTTTTTTGGGCATATTTGGGACCAGAAAACCATTTTATGCTGGTTTAAGCTGTATTTTTGTCATCATGTGTGTTATATAAAATGAGTCATTGTACTAAATGCCAAAACTACTTTGTTGAAAAACCAGCTTAAGAAGAATGAATGTCTTCCAACATTATTAAACTGGTTGGGCTGGTCTCATATTTATTTATACTGATTTAATTTGTGTTTTTGTTAATAAACCAGCCTCAGTTTACTGGTCTGTGTTTATGGGCACATTTGTGAACCTTTGGCTGGTTTAGTAGTGATTTTTTTTATTATATGTATTGTTCTGCATAAAACGAGTGACTGAGTGATTAGTTATCAAACCAGGTTAGCTGGTCTATTTTGATGTGTTTTGGGACCATCTCAGGCTGGTTTCAGATGTGTGAGGAAACAGCTCCAGTAAAGCTGTCAGTGCTTTCTCACATGTTTTGTTGTTCATTTCACAGCCGCTCACGAAGGGCGAACCACAGATATGTGTTTTTCTGACATGAAAGCATCTCTTGCTCTGCTTCTGTCGCTGGATTTCTGCTCCTGAGGCGTTTGACCCGCTTTAATCTCGCACCTCGTGAACACATCCCAGCGCCATCTCCCGGAGCTGTCACTAACTAGCATGCTAACATGTTTGTTTTGGTGTTCCCGTGGGCTTTAGACACACACACACATGAAATATAACCTCTGTAAAGAGCGGAGCTCCTGTGAGCCGCATGTAAATGACCGCAGACGTCCAGCGTCGCTGCAGCACAGAAGGTCAGGAGATCAAAACTCTCATCATCCTCAGCATCCTTAAGCACAAAACCAGTCATAAGGGTCAATTTCTTTTAAATTGAGATTTGTGCATCATCTGAAAGCTGAATAAATAATATTTCCATTGATGTATGGTTTGTTATGATTGTACAATATTTTAAAATCTGGAATCTGAGGGTGCAAAAAAATCTAAATATTGAGAAAATCATCTTTAAAGTTGTATTCAAATGAAGTTCTTAGCAATGCATATTACTAATCAATAATTAAGTTTTGATATATTTACGGTAGAAAATGTACTAAATATCTTCATGGAACATGATCTTAATATCTAATGATTTTTGGCATAAAATAAAAATGTATAATTTTGACCCATACAATGTATTGTTGTCTATTTCTACAAATATATCTGTACTGCTTATGACTGCTTTTGTGCTCCATAGTGTTATTTTAGTATCAATAAGATACTGTTATCGTTTTATTAATATTTTGAGTTATTTAAAAAACTAATATTTTCTTTATTTTTCTATTGTTTTTGCAAACAAATTTATATGTATTTATGGTTACTTATTATGTCAGTTTTAGTTATTTTTGTTCCAAATGAACAGGAGAAATGTTGCCTTGGCAACTAGCTGAAAAATAAAATTAGTTTAAATTTGTATTATTTTAATTTGTTTTTATATTTTTATTTAAAAACGTTTAATTTGATTAATCAAAGTCAAAGTCTGCTTTATTAATGTTGTATTTTCAAATTTTATTATTTGTTAAAATGTCGATATAATTTTTATTTAAATATTTGAGTTATTTTAGAAGTTCAAGATAAACTAAATTAAATTGAACAATTTTACCTCGGCAACTAGCTAAAATATATATTTTTAATTTTGAATACTGTATTTTTTCAGAGTTAATGTTATTATTATTTAGTATTTATTTGACTTATGTTTTGTCATTTATTAATTCATTCAATTATTTATTTTTTAAACATGTCTTTATAGTTTATATTCATGTTTGTTTTAGTTTTAGCACATCAAGATAAACTAAATGAAAAACGTTGCCATTGAAATGTGCTGAATTAAACTATTTATGTTATTTCATTTTCATATTGTATTTATTTATTTTGTGTCTATATAGTTTGTACACATTCACTTTTCAGTATTAATTTGAGATAATTTGATACAAATCAAGTTATAAATGAAAATGAGAAATGTTGCCATGGAAACTAGATGAAATAAAATAAGTTTATATTATATCTATATCATTTTATTTAAATGAAAATGTATTTTATTTCAATTGCACATACAGTATCTAAATGGTGTTTCATGCAAAACTAAACAAAAATGTCCTGAAATGCATTAATATGTTGTTTTTGTTCAGTATTTCTGAAGATGAGATCATGTCGAAGTGAGAGATGAATTTGCATCACAATACGGTGAGTAAAATATCATGATGTCAGAAATCTCATGTTTTGATATGCATGAAGAGAAATGCGTCTCTGTCCTGAATGATAACAGAAATCCCAGATCAGTCATAAGAGCCGAACCCTGATCCCAGATCAGCAGAGACGATGTGTTCTCATGAATCATGAAAGGAAATAATCAAACAGATAACGTCACTGCTTTATACAGAGACACAAAAGAGAACATGTGAACAATGCTTTCATAATAATGCTGTATGAGAATTAAAACAGGCCTGCTCTCACACAGACAGTAATAACTCTGCATATGAATGTCCAGATCATATCAGTCGCTCTTCACTTTCACTGCATGGAGAACAAAATCAATGGAGTGGACGTTCAGGCCTTAATATTCTGCCTTTGTGTTCAGCAGAAAGTGATAAATTACTCCTTTATGAGATTCATATACACTCATAAGAGACTTTTGGCCAGTGATGAAGCCTTAAAGGATGTTTCGATGCTGATTTTGAGTTCAGTATGTTTGTGTGTGTGAAAGATATAGAGTCCATGTCTTGTTTGAGTGAATTCTGTTTGAATATCAATATAAATATTTGTTATGTATAATAGTGGGATGATTTCTTCACACACTCCTGGTTTATCTTGTGTAATGTTTCACACTGCTCATACTTGATTATTAATCCTGGGTGATTATAATCTGATGTTAACCTTCTCATTTGCATATTTGCCGTGTTTGTGTCGTTTGATTGGACGAACCTAGCATGGCCTGTTTAGGATAATGGCTCTAGCGTTGTATCTCCTCATTAGCATGGAAGCATAAAAAGTATGGAATTATAAAAAAGTGTGAATTTTTGCCTCATAATTCTGATTTTGCAGTCCCAATATTTAGAATTTTTTCCTCGTAAATCTGAGTTTACATTTTGATATTTTGCCATTTTTTCCTTATAATTCTGAGTTTACATCTTGATATCATTCTGAGGTTACGTTCCAATATTTTTCCTCATAAATCTGAGTTTACATCCAAATATTTTTGGATGTAAGGTAAGTTTTGAAAATCTTTGGCTTTTTTCATGAATTAATTAGAGATTGAGAATTAATGCAATGTTGAGATATTGAGTCTATCTCGATGTCTTGCTATATTTTTTTTCCTCGTAAATCTGAATTTGTCTTGATATTTCCACTTTTCTTCTCATAATTCTTAGTTTGCATCTCGATAGTTTGACTTTTATCATAAGTCTGAGTTTGCATCCCGATATTTCCACTTTTCTTCTCATAATTCTGAGTTTGCATCCCGATATTTTGACTTTTTTCTCATAAGTCTGAGTTTGCATCCCGATATTTTTACTTTTCCTCGTAATTCTGAGTTTGCATCCCGATATTTTGACTTTTTTCTCATAATTCTGAGTTTGCATCCCGATATTTTTACTTTTTCCTCGTAATTCTGAGTTTGCATCCCGATATTTTGACTTTTTTCTCATAATTCTGAGATTGCATCCCGATATTTTGAATTTTTCTCATAAGTCTGAGTTTGCATCCCGATATTTTGACTTTTTTCTCATAATTCTGAGTTTGCATCCCGATATTTTGACTTCTTCCTCATAAGTCTGAGTTTGCATCCCGATATTTTGATTCTGAGATTGCATCCCGATATTGTGACTTTTTTTTCTCATAGGTCTGAGATTTCATCCCAATATTTTGACTTTTTCCTCATAATTCTGAGATTGCATCCCGATATTTTGACTTTTTTCCTCATAATTCTGAGTTTGCATCCCGATATTTTGACTTTTTCCTCATAAGTCTGAGTTTGCATCCCGATATTTTTGACTTTTTTCCTCATAATTCTGAGTTTGCATCCCGATATTTTGACTTTTTCCTCATAATTCTGAGTTTGCATCCCGATATTTTGACTTTTTTCCTCATAATTCTGAGTTTTCATCCCGATATTTTGACGTTTTCCTCATAATTCTGAGTTTTCATCCCGATATTTTGACTTTTTCCTCATAATTCTGAGTTTGCATCCCGATATTTTGACTTTTTCCTCATAATTCTGAGATTGCATCCCGATATTTTGACTTTTTTTCCTCATAATTCTGAGATTGCATCGATATTTTACTTTTTTCCTCATAATTCTGAGTTTGCATCCCGATATTTTGACTTTTTTCCTCATAATTCTGAGATTGCATCCCGATATTTTACTTTTTTTCTCATAAGTCTGAGTTTGCATCCCGATATTTTGACTTTTTCCTCATAATTCTGAGATTGCATCCCGATATTTTGACTTTTTTCCTCATAATTCTGAGTTTGCATCCCGATATTTTGACTTTTTCCTCATAATTCTGAGATTGCATCCCGATATTTGACTTTTTCCTCATAATTCTGAGTTTGCATCCCGATATTTTGACTTTTTCCTCATAATTCTGAGATTGCATCCCGATATTTGTACTTTTTTCCTCATAATTCTGAGATTGCATCCCGATATTTTTACTTTTTTTCCTCATAATTCTGAGATTGCATCCCGATATTTTTACTTTTTCCTCATAATTCTGAGTTTGCATCCCGATATTTTGACTTTTTCCTCATAATTCTGAGATTGCATCCCGATATTTTGACTTTTTTCCTCATAATTCTGAGTTTGCATCCCGATATTTTGACTTCTTCCTCATAATTCTGAGTTTGCATCCCGATATTTTGACTTTTTTCTCATAATTCTGAGTTTGCATCCCGATATTTTGACTTTTTCCTCATAATTCTGAGTTTGCATCCCGATATTTTGACTTTTTCCTCATAATTCTGAGTTTGCATCCCGATATTTTGACTTTTTCCTCATAATTCTGAGTTTGCATCACAATATTTTTTCCTCATAATTCTGAGTTTTCATCCCGATATTTTGACTTTTTCCTCATAATTCTGAGTTTGCATCCCAATATTTTTACTTTTTTTTCCTCATAATTCTGAGTTTGCATCCCGATATTTTGACTTTTTCCTCATAAGTCTGAGTTTGCATCATCCGATATTTGACTTTTTTCTCATAAGTCTGAGTTTGCATCCCGATATTTTGACTTTTTCCTCATAATTCTGAGTTTGCATCCCGATATTTTGACTTTTTCCTCATAATTCTGAGATTGCATCCCATATTTTGACTTTTCCTCATAATTCTGAGTTTGCATCCCGATATTTGACTTTTTTCCTCATAATTCTGAGTTTGCATCCCGATATTTTGACTTTTCCTCATAATTCTGAGTTTGCATCCCGATATTTTTACTTTTTCCTCATAATTCTGAGTTTGCATCCCGATATTTTGACTTTTCCTCATAATTTCTGAGTTTGCATCCCGATATTTTGACTTTTTTCTCATAATTCTGAGTTTGCATCCCGATATTTTGACTTTTTCCTCATAATTCTGAGTTTGCATCCCGATATTTTGACTTTTTCCTCATAATTCTGAGATTGCATCCCGATATTTTGACTTTTTTCTCATAATTCTGAGTTTGCATCCCGATATTTTGACTTTTTTCCTCATAAGTCTGAGTTTGCATCCCGATATTTTGACTTTTTCCTCATAATTCTGAGTTTGCATCCCGATATTTTGACTTTTTTCCTCATAATTCTGAGTTTGCATCCCGATATTTTGACTTTTTCCTCATTCTGAGAGTTTGCATCCCGATATTTTGACTTTTTCCTCATAATTCTGAGTTTGCATCCCGATATTTTTACTTTTTTCCTCATAATTCTGAGATTGCATCCCGATATTTTACTTTTTTCTAATTCTGAGATTGCATCCCGATATTTGTTATTTTTCCTCATAATTCTATTTGCATCCCGATATTTTGACTTTTTTCCTCATAATTCTGAGATTGCATCCCGATATTTTAATTTTTTCCTCATATTTCTGAGATTGCATCCAGATATTTTAACTTTTTTTCCTCATAATTCTGAGATTGCATCCCAATATTGTGACTTTTTTTCTCATAAGTCTGAGTTTGCATCCCGATATTTTACTTTTTCCTCATAATTCTGAGATTGCATCCCGATATTTTTTCTTTTTCCTCATAATTCTGAGTTTGCATCCCGATATTTTGATTTTTCCTCATAATTCTGAGATTGCATCCCGATATTTAGATTTTTCCTCATAATTCTGAGTTTGCGTCCCGATATTTAGACTTTTTCCTCATAATTCTGAGATTGCATCCCGATATTTTGACTTTTTTCCTCATATTTCTGAGATTGCATCCCGATATTTTGACTTTTTCCTCATAATTCTCAGTTTGCATCCCAATATTTTGACTTTTCCTCATAATTCTGAGTTTGCATCCCGATATTTTGACTTTTTCCTCATAATTCTGAGATTGCATCCCGATATTTTGACTTTTTCCTCATAATTCTGAGTTGCATCCCGATATTTTTTACTTTTTCCTCATAAGTCTGAGTTTGCATCCCGATATTTTGACTTTTTCCTCATAATTCTGAGTTTGCATCCCGATATTTTGACTTTTTCCTCATAAGTCTGAGTTTGCATCCCGATATTTTGACTTTTTCCTCATAATTCTGAGTTTGCATCCCGATATTTTGACTTTTTCCTCATAATTCTGAGTTTGCATCCCGATATTTTGACTTTTCCTCATAATTCTGAGATTGCATCCCGATATTTTGACTTTTTTCCTCATAATTCTGAGTTTGCATCCCGATATTTTGACTTTTCCTCATAATTCTGAGTTTGCATCCCGATATTTTGACTTTTTCTCATAATTCTGAGATTGCATCCCGATATTTTGACTTTTTTCTCATAAGTCTGAGTTTGCATCCCGATATTTTGACTTTTTCCTCATAAGTCTGAGTTTGCATCCCGATATTTTGACTTTTTCCTCATAATTCTGAGTTTGCATCCCGATATTTTGACTTTTTCCTCATAATTCTGAGTTTACATCCCGATATTTTGACTTTTTCCTCATAATTCTGAGTTTGCATCACAATATTTGTTCCTCATAATTCTGAGTTTACATCACAATATTTTTTCCTCATAATTCTGAGTTTTCATCCCGATCTTTTGCCTTTTTTTTCTCATAATTCTGAGTTTTCATCCCGATATTTTAACTTTTTCCTCATAAGTCTGAGTTTGCATCCCGATATTTTGACTTTTCTCATAATTCAGAGTTTTCATCCCGATCTTTTGCCTTTTTTTCCTCATAATTCTGAGTTTGCATCCCGATATTTGGACTTTTTCCTCATAATTCTGAGTTTGCATCCCGATATTTTGACTTTTTCCTCATAATTCTGAGATTGCATCCCGATATTTTGACTTTTTCCTCATAATTCTGAGATTGCATCCCGATATTTTGACTTTTTTCCTCATAATTCTGAGTTTGCATCCCGATATTTTGACTTTTTCCTCATAATTCTGAGTTTGCATCCCGATATTTGACTTTTTCCTCATAATTCTGAGTTTTCATCCCGATATTTTGACCTTTTTCCTCATAATTCTGAGATTTTCATCCCGATATTTTGACTTTTCCTCATAATTCTGAGTTTGCATCCCGATATTTTGACTTTTCCTCATAATTCTGAGTTTTGCATCCCGATATTTGACTTTTTTCCTCATAATTCTGAGTTTGCATCCCGATATTTGGACTTTTCCTCATAATAATTCTGAGTTTTGCATCCCGATATTTTGACTTTTTCCTCATAATTCTGAGATTGCATCCCGATATTTTTTTTTCCTCATAATTCTGAGTTTCATCCCGATATTTTTACTTTCCTCATAAGTTCTGAGTTTGCATCCCGATATTTTGACTTTTTCCTCATAATTCTGAGATTGCATCCCGATATTTTACTTTTTCCTCATAATTCTGAGTTTGCATCCCGATATTTTTTACTTTCTCATAATTCTGAGATTGCATCCCGATATTTTGCCTTTTTTTCATAATTCTGAGATTGCATCCCGATATTTTTACTTTTCCTCATAATTCTGAGATTGCATCCCGATATTTTGACTTTTTTCCTCATAATTCTGAGTTTTGCATCCGATAAGTCTGAGTTTGCATCCCGATATTTTAACTTTTTCCTCATAATTCTGAGATTGCATCCCGATATTTTTATTTTTCCTCATATTTCTGAGATTGCATCCCGATATTTTGATTTTTCCTCATAATTCTGAGATTGCATCCCGATATTTTGACTTTTTCCTCATATTTCTGAGATTGCATCCCAATATTTTGATTTTTCCTCATATTTCTGAGATTGCATCCCAATATTTTTCCTCATATTTCTGAGATTGCATCCCGATATTTTGACTTTTTCCTCATAATTCTGAGTTTGCATCCCGATATTTTGACTTTTTCCTCATATTTCTGAGATTGCATCCCGATATTTTGACTTTTTCCTCATAATTCTGAGATTGCATCCCGATATTTTTACTTTTTTCTCATAATTCTGAGTTTGCATCCCGATATTTTGACTTTTTCCTCATATTTCTGAGATTGCTTCCCGATATTTGACTTTTCCTCATAATTCTGAGATTGCATCCCGATATTTTGACTTTTTCCTCATAATTCTGAGTTTGCATCCCGATATTTTGACTTTTTCCTCATAATTCTGAGATTGCATCCCGATATTTTGACTTTTCCTCATAATTCTGAGTTTGCATCCCGATATTTTGACTTTTTCCTCATAATTCTGAGATTGCATCCCGATATTTTTACTTTTTCCTCATAATTCTGAGATTGCATCCCGATATTTTACTTTTTTCCTCATAATTCTGAGTTTGCATCCCGATATTTTGACTTTTTCCTCATAATTCTGAGTTTGCATCCCGATATTTTGACTTTTTTTCCTCATAATTCTGAGATTGCATCCCGATATTTTTACTTTTGTTTTCTCATAAGTCTGAGTTTGCATCCCGATATTTTGACTTTTTCCTCATAATTCTGAGATTGCATCCCGATATTTTTACTTTTTTTCCTCATAATTCTGAGTTTGCATCCCGATATTTTGACTTTTTCCTCATAATTCTGAGTTTGCATCCCGATATTTTGACTTTTTCCTCATAATTCTGAGATTGCATCCCGATATTTTTACTTTTTCCTCATAATTCTGAGATTGCATCCCGATATTTTGACTTTTTCCTCATAATTCTGAGATTGCATCCCGATATTTTACTTTTTTTCCTCATAATTCTGAGATTGCATCCCGATATTTTACTTTTTTTTCCTCATAATTCTGAGATTGCATCCCGATATTTTGACTTTTTTTCTCATAATTCTGAGATTGCATCCCGATATTTTTACTTTTTCCTCATAATTCTGAGTTTGCATCCCGATATTTTGACTTTTTCCTCATAATTCTGAGATTGCATCCCGATATTTTGACTTTTTCCTCATAATTCTGAGTTTGCATCCCGATATTTTGACTTTTTTTCCTCATAATTCTGAGATTGCATCCCGATATTTTGACTTTTTCCTCATAATTCTGAGTTTGCATCCCGATATTTTGACTTTTTCCTCATAATTCTGAGTTTGCATCCCGATATTTTGACTTTTTCCTCATAATTCTGAGATTGCATCCCGATATTTTAATTTTTCCTCATATTTCTGAGATTGCATCCCGATATTTTGATTTTTCCTCATATTTCTGAGATTGCATCCCGATATTTTACTTTTTTCCTCATAATTCTGAGATTGCATCCCGATATTTGTACTTTTTTTCCTCATAATTCTGAGATTGCATCCCGATATTTTTACTTTTTCCTCATAAGTCTGAGTTTGCATCCCGATATTTTGACTTTTTCCTCATAATTCTGAGATTGCATCCCGATATTTTGACTTTTTCTCATAAGTCTGAGTTTGCATCCCGATATTTTGACTTTTTCCTCATATTTCTGAGATTGCATCCCGATATTTTGACTTTTTCCTCATAATTCTGAGATTGCATCCCGATATTTTGACTTTTTCTCATAATTCTGAGTTTGCATCCCGATATTTTGACTTTTTCCTCATAATTCTGAGATTGCATCCCGATATTTTTACTTTTTTCCTCATAATTCTGAGATTGCATCCCGATATTTGTTCTTTTTTTCCTCATAATTCTGAGTTTTCATCCCGATATTTTTACTTTTTTTCCTCATAATTCTGAGATTGCATCCCGATATTTGTACTTTTTTTCCTCATAATTCTGAGATTGCATCCCGATATTTGTATATTTTTTTTTCCTCATAATTCTGAGATTGCATCCCGATATTTTTACTTTTGTTTTCTCATAAGTCTGAGTTTGCATCTATAATTCTGAGTTTGCATCCCGATATTTTGACTTTTTCCTCATAATTCTGAGATTGCATCCCGATATTTTGACTTTTTCTCATAATTCTGAGTTTTCATCCCGATATTTGGACTCTTTCCTCATATTTCTGAGTTTGCATCCCAATATTTTGAATTTTTCTCATAAGTCTGAGTTTGCATCCCGATATTTTGACTTTTTTCTCATAATTCTGAGTTTGCATCCCGATATTTTGACTTTTTCCTCATAATTCTGAGATTGCATCCCGATATTTTGACTTTTTTCTCATAAGTCTGAGTTTGCATCCGATATTTTGACTTTTTCTCATAATTCTGAGTTTGCATCCCGATATTTTTTACTTTTTCCTCATAATTCTGAGATTGCATCCCGATATTTGACTTTTCCTCATAATTCTGAGTTTGCATCCCGATATTTTGACTTTCCTCATAAGTCTGAGTTTGCATCCGATATTTTGACTTTTTTCCTCATAATTCTGAGTTTGCATCCCGATATTTTGACTTTTTTCTCATAAGTCTGAGTTTGCATCCCGATATTTTGACTTTTTCCTCATAATTCTGAGTTTGCATCCCGATATTTTGACTTCTTCCTTATAATTCTGAGTTTGCATCCCGATATTTGACTTTTCCTCATAATTCTGAGTTTGCATCCCGATATTTTTTGTTCCTCATAATTCTGAGTTTGCATCCCGATATTTTGACTTTTCCTCATAATTCTGAGTTTGCATCCCGATATTTTACTTTTTCCTCATAATTCTGAGTTTTCATCCCGATCTTTTGCCTTTTTTTTTCTCATAATTCTGAGTTTTCATCCCGATATTTTAACTTTTTCCTCATAAGTCTGAGTTTGCATCCCGATATTTTGACTTTTCTCATAATTCTGAGATTGCATCCCAATATTTGGACTTTTTCCTCATAATTCTGAGTTTGCATCCCGATATTTTGACTTTTCTCATAATTCAGAGTTTTCATCCCGATCTTTTGCCTTTTTTTTCCTCATAAGTCTGAGTTTGCATCCCGATATTTTAACTTTTTCCTCATAATTCTGAGTTTTCAATCCGATATTTTGACTTTTTCCTCATATTTCTGAGATTGCATGCCGATAATTTAAAAGTTTTTCCTCATAATTCTGAGTTTTCATCCCGATATTTGGACTCTTTCCTCATATTTCTGAGTTTGCATCCCAATATTTTGACTTTTTCCTCATAATTCTGAGTTTGCATCCGATATTTTGACTTTTTCCTCATAAGTCTGAGTTTGCATCCCGATATTTTGACTTTTTTCCTCATAATTCTGAGTTTTCATCCCGATATTTTGACTTTTTCCTCATAATTCTGAGATTGCATCCCGATATTTTGACTTTTTCCTCATAATTCTGAGTTTTCATCCCGATATTTTGACTTTTTTCCTCATAATTCTGAGTTTGCATCCCGATATTTTGACTTTTTCCTCATAAGTCTGAGTTTACATCTCAATATTTTTTCCTCATAATTGAGTTTACTTCCTGATATTTTTCTCATAATTCTGAGTTTTCATCCCAATATTTTGACTTTTTCCTCATAATTCTGAGATTGCGTCCCGATATTTTTATTTTTCCTCATATTTCTGAGATTGCATCCCGATATTTTAATTTTTCCTCATATTTCTGAGATTGCATCCCAATATTTTGAATTTTTCCTCATATTTCTGAGATTGCATCCCAATCTTTTTCCTCATATTTCTGAGTTTGCATCCCGATATTTAGATTTTTCCTCATAATTCTGAGTTTTGCATCCCGATATTTTGACTTTTCCTCATAAGTCTGAGTTGCATCCCGATATTTTGACTTTTTCCTCATAATTCTGAGTTTTCATCCCGATATTTTGACTTTTTTCCTCATAATTCTGAGATTGCATCCCGATATTTTTACTTTTTTTCCTCATAATTCTGAGATTGCATCCCGATATTTTGACTTTTTTCTCATAATTCTGAGTTTGCATCCCAATATTTTGACTTTTTCCTCATAATTCTGAGTTTTCATCCCGATATTTTGACTTTTTCCTGATAAGTCTGAGTTTGCATCCTGATATTTTGACTTTTTCCTCATATTTCTGAGATTTCCTCGTAATTCAGAGCTGGCGTCTGAACTCTTCCGTCGGTGTTTGACACTGAAAGCACAATTATCTCTGCTCCTGACTGATGGGTGTGAAACGTTCCTCTCACAGGCGAACAGACGACAGGAACTCCTCTAAACTAAAGCCCAGGTTAGTGAGACTGACTTGACTTTGAAAGCTCTGTTTAGCTGCGGTCACATAGAGAGCGTTCAGTAATGATGATGAATACTCATATGTTTACCTCCGGCGCTTCTTTATAAGGTTAGTGGATGTGATGAGATCATTCTAGCACTTACTGAATTAATGTAATCCTGTTGAGACCTGCAGTGAAATACTGCCTCATTTACATGCTTTAAACACAATATCCGGAGGATTTCTTTCAGTCTGCGAGTGTTTGTGTGTGGATGTGTGTAGTGAGCGATTGTGTTCCTGCATTAGAAATCAAAGCGCTGCATGCACTGATCTGATTTCTATCTTTAATGCTGGAAACGATGCACCGTTTCTGCTTTAGCCCAGTTATTTTGAGTCGTGCTCATTCTTCATGAATGCTGCTTATTCCTTTGATGGCCTCAGATGTTTCCAGCACCTGCATCTTCTCCAGGGGAAACTGGATTTCCCAGTTTGCATCCCGATATTTTGATATGTGTGTGTGTAGTCTATATATATATATAGATATATATATGAATAGCACAGCTATTGACATATCCGTATGACTATATCAAAAGGGCCTCACATGTTTGAGCTGCAGAGGAGAGAAAGCCAAGGTGAGTGAAACAGCTCTGGTTTGGTTTCTTTCGTGCATTAATCTGAGCTCAGAGCAGCTCATAAAGCTGAGGTCTTGATGAAGACGTGCTCAGATGATCTGTCAGGATAATGTGATCCCAGCATCACACAGCCATTACCACATGCTTCAATTAGCATATCAAAGATCATCTGCTCCATAAATACCTGAAGTGACACGGCTGGACTCATTACAGAGGAGCTGGTGAAGGTTATCGATCAGCGCTGAGTGGCACAATCACTCTGACATTTCTGCTGTTTGATGCTGTGACAAATGCCAGCGCTGTCAGCCAATCGCCTTTAATTACACCTGAGCCAATCACACAGCTTCATTAGCTGAGCCCTGAACAATGAGAGATATGGAGTGAAGGTCCTGAATGAAGCCACTGTGTCTGGAGCTCTTGAGATCAGCTCAATAACCTCTTGAGTCTCGTTTCATGATGTGTTTGAGCTGCTGAACGATAAACTATTAACTGATGTTTTACCTGCTGTACAGGTGAATCTCACCAAATATAGGCTGTTCATATTTCAGCCAAAATCAAATGAGAGAAAAATACAATTTATTGGTTTACAGCAGAGTAATCCTATTTTAGGACCAACACGAATTGTTGCACTGATTATTTTCATGACTAATAAATGCATTTTAAATACATTTAATTCCTGAAATGCATTCATACTAGTTGTAGTTTTTTTTATTATAGTTTTAAATTTATAGATTGGAATATATATATATAATATTAATGTTTGTATATAAAAAAAATTTGTCTTTGCTTAGTCAATTAAACCTATTTTAGGACCTTCAAGAATGTTTTTGAATTGTCTCCGTTTTATCTTCAATAAAAGTTAAATATAGATATAGAAGAAACTGATTTAACATCCCAACAACTAATTTTAATGGACAAAATAAAGATGTTTCTATATTAAAATTGTGTATGTATATATATATTTATTTATATGAAGAGTGTTTTTATTTTTTAACATGTTTTTTTTTAGTTAGCTGTATTTTTTAGTTATTTTTAACCTAATCAAAATAAATAAATAATTGGAATGCACAATGAAAAAAAATATATATTTTTGAAAATTGTTAACTTTTATTAGAGTTATGTTTTTTCAAATGAACTCTTCATATAGTTTAACCAAATTAAGTCTATGTAAGGATGAACATTTCTCAAATTATAATTATGGTAATGCAGTCAGACTAATTATTTTCCCTCTTAATTTTAAATGCTCCTTTAAAAATAAAACTACTCAAACAATTAATATAGTCATAGATTATTCTCAAAATGTTGTATTTTAGCAGTTCATAAGCATACAGGTGGACACAATGCTATAGACATGATCTCGAAGACACTAATCTACAATCATGATTGCATTGCTTTAATTTGCTTTAAGCGATTTATAACCTGGACATTTAGCTCTGTATACAGTTAATTTAACAGTGCACATCCCTCAAAAATCATATAGTAAATAAATAACATTGATATCGAAGGACAAGATTCACAGGGCTTGAATCTTAAATGGCTATTTAAAAAAAACAATTATTAGTATATTAGTATAAAAGTAAGAACAAGTTTTGAAGAAAAGATTTATTCAGTGTCAAAATATCACAATGACCACACATTCACCTGGCCAAGAGAGACGACTACAGATTCTTTATATCAAACGAAGAACATCGAGCCAGAACAAGTGCAGAAATGTACAGTAATCGGATCCTTATACAAACAGAATCCTGTGTGAAATTGATCTGGAAAGCTCTAAAATGACCTACAATTAAGTACAGTTAATTAAACATAATATAAATGTCAATATAGTCAGTATCAATTGGGAAGCATGTATAAGCATGTTTGGTTTTCTGCTAACCAGTACCTCTCCAAGAACAAATCATAACCCAGGCATGAATACATCAGGAAGTAAATCACGCACAGCTTTCCCGTCTGTACTTTGATTAATCTAGCAGTACACATGTTGAGTTGCTGGCTGAATAATGAAGACTGGGCATCTGATCTTGGGAAGCGTGTTTGAGGTAGAGTTAGTCCTGGTCTGGTTATCTTCAGCTACACACCAGTCGTCCAGAGCTGCTTTGACAAACAATACAAACCCTACAACGTCTGAAAAATAGACTCAGCTGTGTTGATTAAAGGCAGGAGATTGCACAGTAATTCACTGAAATGTAAACATCCTGTGAGGAATGACAAATAAATAAACAAAAAATAATTGATTCACCGCCTGACTGACTTTCTTTCTTCAGCAGAACAAGATATAATACATGTTAATAAATATATGAACTGGGGCTGTTAAGCTACCAAATGACAAAGTACCATGAAAGTAGTCAATAGGATACATCAGGGAAATATGAAATGGGAGAAAAATTGTATTTCGTACTGAGACCTCGCATAAAAGTTTTGCTCCCCGAGAAATGTTGGGGGAGTAATTGAGCAAAAATGTACATGCAAACAAGAACAATAAAGAAATTTTGAAAAACAATTATTGGACGAAAAAAAACACCTTTAGTTTAATGCATGATTAAACGAGCAAATGCATAACACAAACTCAAAAAAAAATTGTGAGTAAATAAGAATATGCAAAATTCTAAATAAAAACATTAAAATAATTCTTTAATTTTGAAAAAATCGACATGGATGAATGTGAAATTTATTTAAATATTTAGAAAAATTAATTTGAGTGAAAGTCAAATTTTATAATTTAAATGAGCTAACACAAAGTATAAATTCAAAAATAAAAAAACCTTGGGCGAAAGCTAAATTTAGACAAAATTTCTTGAGCAAAAGAAAAACTTAGTAATTAAAAAGCGTGAACAAAGTATGAATTTAAAATTTGAAAAAAAAAATGTTTTGGGTGAAAGTAAAACTTTAGTGCTTAAGTGAGTAAAACAAAAGTACAAGTTCAAAGTTTTGAAAAGAAAAATTCATAAGCGAAATTTTTAGAAAAAAATTATTGAGGGACAGCAAAGCTTTGTGCTTAAAAGAGAGAATTCAATGTATATATTAAAAATGTTGTCAAATAAATTATTTGGTGCAAAAAATTTAGAAAAAAAATTCACAAGTGAAAGCAAAACTTAGTGATTAAAACTTGTAAAAATTCAACATTTCAAAAATATCTTCTTTAATTTTGTGATTAAAAGAGTGAACGTAAATTAAAAAAGAAAAAAAACTTGGACGAAGGTAAAACTATAATAATAAAATGAGCGAACTCAAAGTATAAATAAAATTTTGAAAAAATATTTGGGTGAAAGCTAATTTTTGAAGAAAATAAAACGAGCGAAAGCAAAGCGGTGAACAGTAAAAATTCAAAATTTAGAAAAACAAACAAAACTTTGGTGTGCAAACGAGCAAATACAAAGTTCAAGTTTCTTGGCAGAATGTCAAACTATTGCTAGCACACTCAAAAACACTGAAATAATTTTTCTTCCATGTCATAATTTTCCATCATCATGTCCTTTTAGAGACTCTGTAGAAAGTCATATAGGTTTAGATTGAAAGTGAATTATGACAGAACTGTAATGTTTGAGTGAAATATTCCTTTAGGTACCTTAGTTAAAATATTCCGGTAACAAAAAAAGCATAATGCAGTGAATCTCGTTGAATTGCTTAGAAAACATTAACAAAGTGAAAAATATTCTGGTCTATTCTCATAAAAATCGCCGCATTGAACGAGGCAAAAGTGTATCGTACCGCATGGGGTAAAGTTTGAGAAATGGCGTGTGAATCTATACAGTAGTGACGGAGAGGAAGGTGTTGTGGACTGCGGATCCCTCGGGCGCTTTCTCCCCGTGCGTCATCAGCTCCTGAATGGTCATCCAGTTGTCCAGGATCTTCTTGTTCCTCTTCTTCATCATCTTGCGGTGGCTGAGCTCGATGATGCTGGGCTCCGAGCGTCCCTCTCCGCTGCTGAGCGGATTCTCCCGGAGGCTCTCCAGCCGGCTCCGCTGCATGAACTCTCTCCGCCGCCGCTGCTCCTTGGCCCGCAGGAGGTGCTGCTTGCGCTGTTCCTTGCTCCAGTAGCGTCCCATCTTCATCTCGCTCATGGCGTCATCATCAGTCGTCATGCCGCCGCTGCGCTCCTCCTTGATCTTGAGCGCTCGCTCCCGCAGGAGTCTGTCCCGGACGGGCCGCTTGGTGATGTACCTACCACAAATATTGAGTAAAATTACAGAATACTACTCCAATAAAAGTTTTTAAGGGTTAGTTCACCCAAAAATGAAAATTAGCCTGTGATATACTCACCCTTGAGGCAACCTATGTGTATACGACTTTCCTCTTTCAGACAAGTTCAATTGGAGTTAAATAAAAAAACATTCTGGCTATTCCAAGCATTATCATTGCAGTGGGTAGGTGTTACGACAGATAGAATTTTAAATATGGATATATTTCTTACAAAAACGCATAGATTCGCTACAGGAGGCCTTTATTTACGCCCCGGAGCCGAGTGAGGCACATTTTATTATGGACGTGCACGCTTTATTTGACATGTTTTGGACTGTTGAACAGAAACACCCGACTACTGCAATGATAATGCTTGGAAGAGCCAGAACAATTTTTTATATAACTCAGATTGGATTAGTCTGAAAGAAGAAAGTCATATACACCAAGGATGCCTCGGGGGTGAGTAAAACACAAGCTAATTTTCATTTTGGGTGAACAATGCTTGTCCATTAATTTAAAGATTGAATGTGAAATTATTGCAATACTGTATAACTATATGTAAAAACTTTAATGTCATTTTATAGCTATTTAAAACGATTCCTCCAGTTCAAAGTAACGAGGAACGACATGAAATGCTGTGAAGTAAAAAGTACACTATTACACTTTGGAATGTAGTGAAGTAAAAGTTTCCCCAAAAATTAGGAATGCACTGAATGTTCGGCAACTTAAATTATGTGGCCTAAAATAGCAACAAAAAAGCTCTTTCGGTGTTCGGCTGAAAAAGTGTAAAGACAAAATAAATTGTACCGAAAAATGACACGATCAAATAACAACAAAGACAAAACAGTAAAAAGCACATTTAAATGATGCAATGGTGAAAAAATTGCCAAAATACATGAGGAAAAAAAAAGTATTCGGCCTTCGGCCCAGTTTTTAATTTCTTTGTTTTCGGCCAATAATTTTTATTTCAGTGCATCCCTACTAATAATACTCTAATAAATAATAATACTAATAATACTCCGATAAAGTACAGTTACTTGGCAAATGTAGTGGTACCTGGTTCCATCGCTCCGGACCTTCACCTTCCACTCCATCTTGGGTTCAGAAGGCCGGCTGACGAACTCTAACGCCGTCTGTTGCTGGATCAGCTGCATGTAGCTCTGGCGCTGTGGGCACTCGGTCGTCTGCTCGGACTCAGAGGGGTTGCTGTGGTCAGGGCTGCCGCTCGGGGCCCGCCGGAGCGCTAGCAGGTTCCTATGGTTGGTCAGGCTGACCCTGCGGTGCTCTGGAGAATGGTCTGCGGCGGCGTGCTGCGTGAACTCTCGGCCGTGTTATACGCACTGGAGCTGTCCTTGTCCGACTTCTCTGGACGCTTGCGGGATCCCAGCTGATGCACCTGCATGTAGGGATGGGTCTCGTTAAGCTTTTAGCTCTTACCGATACTGCTTATCGATAATTTATCACTCTTACCAATACTGCTTATCGATAATGTATCACTCTTACCAATACTGCTTATCGATAATGTATCACTCTTACCAATACTGCTTATTGATACCTTATCACTCTTACCGATACTGCTTATCGATACCTTATCACTCTTACCGATACTGCTTATCTATAACTTATCACTTTTACCGATACTGCTTATCGATAACTTGTCACTCTTACCGATACTGCTTATCGATACCTTATCACTCTTACCGATACTGCTTATCTATAACTTATCACTCTTACCGATACTGCTTATCGATAACTTATCACTCTTACCGATACTGCTTATTGATAACTTATCACTCTTACCGATACTGCTTATCGATACCTTATCACTCTTACGATACTGCTTATCAATAACTTATCACTTTTACCGATACTGCTTATCGATAACTTATCACTCTTACCGATACTGCTTATCTATAACTTATCACTCTTACCGATACTGCTTATCGATAACTCTGTCACCCTTACCGATACCGCTTATCTATAACTTATCACTCTTACGATACCGCTTATCGATAACTTATCACTTTTACCGATACCGCTTATCGATACCCTTTATCACTCTTACCGGATACCGCCTTATCGACAATTTATCACTCTTATCGATGCAACTGCTTATCGATAACTTATCACTTTTACCGATCAAGCCATCGATAACTTGTCACTCTTATCGATACTGCTTATCAATAACTTATCACTCTTACCGATACTGCTTATCGATAACTTATCACTATTATCGATACTGCTTATCGATACCTTATCACTCTTACGATACTGCTTATCGATAGCTTATCACTCTTACCGATACTGCTAATCGATACCTTATCACTCTGACCAATACTGCTTATCTATAACTTATCACTCTGACCGATACTGCTTATCTATAACTTATCACTCTTACCGATACTGCTTATCAATAAATTATCACTCTTACGATACTGCTTATTGATAACTTATCACTCGTACCGATACTGCTTATCTATAACTTATCGCTCTTACGATACTGCTTATCAATAAATTATCACTCTTACGATACTGCTTATTGATAACTTATCACTCTGACCGATACTGCTTATCTATAACTTATCACTCTTACGATACTGCTTATCTATAACTTATCACTCTTACCGATACTGCTTATCGAGTCAGTACTTTAACTGTATTCTTATCGGTATCTTATCGGTATCAACTATTTGATAATTTTCATAATAAAATAGTTGTATCTTAGCCAAATATTGTCTGATCATAACAAACCATACATCAACGGAAAGATTATTTATCCAGCTTTCACAAACAATGTACCATATGAGTGGTTTTGTGCTCCAGGGTTACGTATGTAAGTGAGGATAGCAAAATAAAGTGAACTGTCATATTATACCCAAAGATTATTCATACAGTGGACTACCAGTAAAACTGATAAAAATTTGATAACAAAAATGTTATTTGATACTTGACCTGACCATGTTTTGTTACAAATGTTTCTACCAAAGTTTTCTGACATTATCAAGATTAATTTATTCTGACACGGTTTAACTCTTGAGTTCTTATCATATTTTATTACCATTTTCTAAACTATATATATATATATATATATATAGTACTGTGCAAAAGTTTTAGGGCACTAGTATTTTGACCAGCTAAAGATGTTTTTAAGTCAGTTATTTATATCGTTTGCTGTAGTGTGTCAGTAGGAAACATTAATTTAGCCATTAATTGTAATAATCCAGTGAGATTTTTGTCTGATCAGGTCATCATCAGTCTGTCTGGAATGACATGAAGAAGCAGAACAAACTGAGACGGACTAAATCCAGAAGAGCTGTGTCTCCAAGACGCTTCAAGAAAGCTCCTGAGAAACTCTGCTCAAGTGCACAGAGGGCAAACGCTGCTTTAAACACAAAGCATGCTCACACCAAATGTTGGTTTAATTTAGTTAATAGAAGTTAATTAACAAAGAAAATCTATTTATGCCATTATTTCTGACAGCATCCTCATTTTACAGTATTTTTACACAAGTGCCTCAAACTTTTAGGTTTCGCTACCATCCCTACCTTCATGATGCTCTGGCACTCCATCTGGATGCTGCGCAGCTCCTCGCTCAGCATCCGCAGCTCGTGCTCCACACCGCTGCACTGGATGCTGCTGCTGCGTGCGTAGAACAGGTCGTACTCGCTGCCGTTACGGATCTGACACTTCAGCTCCAGCAGCTTCTCCACTCCGTCCGCAGAGCTCCGGCCCGACAGACACCGCGACAGCTGCTTCTGGATCTGAGCCAGGACGCTCTGCTCCGGGTCCATGCTCTTCTCCTGACTGTAGGAGCAGGACGCAGTGATGCTTTCCTCTTGAGTTGCTCTGGCCTGCGGGAGAAATCAATCCAGCTAAACCAGAGTCAACTGAGGCTTCATTAGTGAGTTTCTATGTTCATTTGGGAGATGGTAGGAATGCATGATTATCTGCTTTTGTTTGAATGTTCAGATGGACTCATATACAACAAGAAATGATTCAGAATGTTCATCTATCATTCTTTAATCTCTAACACAATCAATGTACTGAAAAAAGTCTAAGTATTTTAGTTTTTTAGTACAAATATGTGACCAAAAACAAGTCATAAGTAACACTTGTAGCAATAGCCATTGTATGGATCAAAATTATAAATTTTTCTTTTATGCCAAAAATCATTAGGATATTAAGATCATGTTCCATGAAGATATTTTGTACATTTCCTACCGTAAATATATCAAAACTTAATTTTTGATTAGTAATATGCATTGCTAAGAACTTTAAAGGTGATTGACTGGTTTTGTGCTCCAGGGTCACATTTATAAACATTCTTGCTTGAGAGCAATATCTGTTTTTTTTTTTTTTTTGAAAAATCAAGGTTAAGCAAAGGTTATACTTCAAACAATGATAAATATTTGCCAGAGGGGCCAAAAAAATAAATTACAAATTAATTCAAAATGAAAATCCAGTGACCGATATTTGTTCTTGTTTTAAATATAAACTCTATAAACATATTTTTGATATTTTTTGTTAGAAAAATAATATAGTATATTTTCTGTAATTTTGCTTAAACTTGTAATTTAGCAAATATATAAATATTAATTTAGGAACATTTTAATATTTGTACTGGAACACAAGACAAAAATACTACAAAACTAGGACATTTAAAATAAATTAAAACCATTTAAAAACATTTTTGTTACTTGAAATAAAATAAATATTAACTGAATTAAAAATCAAATTGAATATTAAAAACATATATTCTATTTCAGGTACTGAAATAAAAATGCATAAAAGCTAAGTAGTCATTTTATGAAAACAAAACCCTACTGAAAATGAGAAAACAAACATTAATTCAAACGAAGTAAAATGAACATGAAAATAAAATCTAATTCAAAATATTAAAATATTATAGTCTATGTTAATATTCTGAATAGGATTTTCTTTATATTTTTTCTGTTTTCACTTTAATTTTAAATAAAGTTTTAGTAATTTTGTTTTGTTTTTACCATTTTTGTTTTTAATTAAATTAGTCTATGCTATTTATCAGTTTTAATTCTTTAAAGGGGTCACATGACGCTACTAAAAAGAGCATTATTTGGTGTAATGCAATGTGTTTATGCGGTTTAAGTTTATAAAACACATTATTCTCCACATACTGTACATTATTGTTGCTCCTCTATGCTCCGTTTTTCTGAAACGCGCCGATATTTACAAAGCTCATCGTTCTGAGAAGCGAGGCGTGCTCTGATTGGTCAGCTATCCAGTGCGTTGTGATTGGCCGAATACCTCAAGCGCGAGACGGAAATGTTACGCCCCTTACCGCATTGTGATGCCGTGTCCCGGCGAGACGAGACTAAAACAATTAAACCCATTATAAATGAGGCATTTGATGCATGCAGTGGGGACATAATTACTGATTATAATGACTTGGGCTATGTTCACACTTGACGTCTTTTTTAAATGTCTGTTTTACATTATAATCCTACGGAGTAAACCGTGTTTTCAAAAAAGCCCTGAGCGCTTTTAACACGCCACTGCCAGCGTCTTTTTCTGCAGCTCAGAGCATCTTTTCAAGTTGAAAAAAGTTGAACTTTTCTGAAGAAAAACACCCTACGTCAAGTGCCTTTTTGACTGCTGACCGATGACAAGCGAGTGGCGAGTCGTTTCAATAACAACAAAAAAAAGATAGCCGGTAGACAGATCGCATAGTTTCGGTTCATATGAAACCATGCATCATCCCGCCGGAGCTCCTGGACTCAATTGTTGGAAGCACAACACAGTCTCCTTTCCCATATAATGTCACGCTCCCACAAACGTCGTTGTGAACCGACATACCCCCACGTTAACTTCAAAAGCCGGCATTTCTGCAGCACACTACCATTGCAGCTGTTGTTATAGAAACAAAAGACGCACTCGGCTGCAACTTGTAACCATAAGGCAGTCAGGTTTTATTTTGACTAAAAAAGCACTTTTTCTAGTCAAAGAAGTGAACACGCCCTTATACTGTCTTTTTACGTGTAAACATTACCACGTCTGCATTTGTGATCGGAGAAATGACAAGCACTACTCTACACTGCTCACGTTTGAATAGTCAGCGGTAAATTATTTAAATATGAAAACATACATAGCACCAGACTGTCCTTGCAAAGCTGGAATTGCCCAACTTTATAGAAACAGCCTTTGAGCATAGCTTGTAGGCTACTCTTCCAGGATCAGGACACAGTCCAATGCGCTGTACACACTCCAATATTTGTGTTGAACTGTTATACAACTTAACCACTCATTTCTAGTCTAGATCTCTTTCGAATCCCAAACAAAGTAGTTTCTCTTTCGCAACGAAACACAGCGTCTCCAGAACACGACGCCGGCGGCAGCAACAACACTACAGCCAGAATAGCCCCGCCTTCTTTCTTTACGCATACGTTTGGGCGGAGTTATGCAAATCTCCCCACACCGTGACATAGACATGTGGGGGCGTGTTTAAACGAGCCTTTTTAGGAGGGCATGGAAGAGCAACTTTGATGAAGAATAAATCTTTGGTTTTAAGACTTAAGTCTTTGTAACCTAAGGGATCTTATCTATGCACAATCAGCTTGTGACACTCCAGAACACTTGAAATCGCATCATATGACCACTTTATGTTAAACTACACAAAAATGAGAGATGTTGCATTGGCAGCGCGCTAAAATAAGTTTAGATTTTTTCCAGCATGAACATTTTAGCAGAAACCAAAGTTTACAGCTTGAGTATGTGATGAATGTTTCTGGTAGATGTTGGTTTCTCTGACCTCCTCGTCTTCCTCTCGATCCGCTCTCTTCATCTCCTCCTCCTCCTCCTCTCTCCTCTGCTCCTCCAGCATTTCCATCTTCAGCTCCTCTAAGAACTCGCTGTGCTCGTCGTCCAGCCACGGCTCCTCCTGAAGAGCATGCAGAACATCAAGCTCTTATTGGGGACATTACATGACGAGGTTTGTGCAGTCAGTGTGAGTCCAGCTTCATCTGAACAAACATGTCCAAATCAATGAAGAATTGCACGACTCGTTATCCTGAAGCCCAATCCAGCGATCCGTCAGTGTTACCATGGAAACGGGAATCTGTCAGTTCACTCCCATGATGCACAGCAACATGTTTAGGTCTTAAAAACATTGTGGGAATGTTGTTTTGAAATGTTTCTAAAACATTAAAATGTTAAAAAGTTTTCATGTGAGGGTGTGTGTGTGTGTGAGTGTGAGAGTGTGTGTGTGTGTGTGTGTGTGAGGTTATGTGTGTGTGAGAGTGTGAGGGTGTGTGCGAGTGTGTGTGAGAGTGTGAGGGTGTGTGCGAGTGTGTGTGAGGTGTGTGCGAGTGTGTGTGTGTGTGTGTGTGGTGTGTGCGTGTGTGTGTGTGTGTGTGTGTGTGTGCCTGTATTTCTGGCCTTGCGACCAGCAGCACAATATTCCTGCATTCTTCATTTGAGAAAACGGCCACCGCTTCCTGTCTGTCCTGAACATCCCGCCCATTTATCTGTCAATCACACACAACAGCCAATGAGACGCAGCGTCACATTACTACACTGCCAGAAATGAGCTCCTTACTCAGTATTTCTGTCTTGTTTTCCAGTACAAATATCTAAACATTCATAAAACAATATATATTCACTGGAGATGCAAAATGACATTATGTAGTTAGCCTTGATTTCTGAAAGAAAAAACAACATTAAGTGACTTTTTGCTGAAAACAAGGACAAATATTTGTCAGTGGGGTCAGAAAAATGTATTCATATAATTCTTAATTCAAAAGGGAAACAAGATTATATTTCTGGCCCCACTGGTAGATGCTTATTAATTGTTTTTAGCAAAAATAAATAAAATACACTAAAGTAGTGTATTGTAAACTCTAACAGGCAATATGTATAATATATAAACATTTTTAAATCAAGATGCATTTACTTATTAACCTAATTTATTTGGCCTTTTTTATGAAAAATTATCAAAATTAACTTTATGCTTAAAACAAATATCTGCCAATGGGGTCAAAAATAATAATCTTGTTTTCCCTTTGAATATGCATAATTTTTCTGAGCCAATTGGGAGATATTTGTTCTTGTTTAAAGCAAAAACGCACTTAATTTTGATCGATTTTTCAGTCTTTTTTTAAGATTTGTACAGAAAAACAAGACACAAAATCCTGAGGCGTGTGAGATCACAGATACTTTTATTGGGAAGCACAGAATCCATGGAGAGCATCTCAGAAACACCTCGAGATGTTTTCCTGAGCGTCAGACCGCAGCTAAAAATACACCGGCATCAGAGTAACGATCCTGACAGGACCCCTGCTCTCCCTCAGGTCCTGTAGCCGGCGGTGTAATGAGCCACTCGGTGCAGACAATAGCAACACAGAGGTAATGAGGTTACCTGTAAAATACGGTCGCCTTCTCGGATTCGACCGTCTCGTGCAGCGATGCTGTTCGGCTCGACCTGAGAACCAAAGCAGAAGGAGAAACCATGCATTAAGAGCCGGGGGGTGAAAACTTTTGAACAGAATGGAGATGTGTACATTTTTCTTACTTTGCCTTTTATTTCATTTAGTACTGCCCTTCAGAAACTACAGAAGATGTTTCCCAGAAGACAAAAGAAGTTAAATTTACTCCGATCTTCAAATTCAAAAGTTTTCACGCCCGGTTCTTAATGCATGGTTTCTCCTTCTGGAGCATCAGTGAGTGTTTGAATCTTCTGTAATAGTTACATATGAGTCTCTCAGTCGTCCTCGGTGTGAAAAGATGCATCTCAACACCATACAATCATTGTTGGAAAGGGTTCAAATACACAAAAATGCTGGAAAACCACAGAATTAGTGAGAGCTGAAGGATTTTTTTGAAGAACAGCAGACAGTTTAACTGTTCAGAACAAACAAGAGACTCATAAACAACTATCACTAAACTAATAAACACAGATGTGCATCATTCAGTGAACAACACAGTGTTAAGAATCAAGGGGGTGAAAACTTTTGAACGGGATTGTTTTTATAACTTCAACTATTATTTTCTCTTGTGGACTACATTTAAACATATTTTATGTGGAATATATTATTCAGGTCAGTACTAAATAAACAATAACATGCATTTTGATTGATCCCTCTTACTTTTGGTAAAATAATTAACATTTTGCATATTCTGAAAGGGGGGTGTAAACTTTTGACCTCAACTGTATATAAAATACATATTTGTAATTCAGAAAACATGTATTTTTTTGCTATATATATACATTATTTTATTTTCACTGAGTTATAGTGAGTATCATAAAAAATACTAAAACTTTAATAAAACATATTTATATATATTTTTGTCTATATCGTTTTTATTAATTTGTATTTCAGTTTTAGTTATTTTACATTTACAAACTAAATAAACATGAGATTGACTTCCTTCACAACTAGATGAAATACAATGTTTTTAATATTTTATTTCAGTTAAGGTCTATTTCAAGTAACAATATATTTTTAATAGTTTTAATTTCAGTCTCAGTTTTAGTTAACTATAATAACCCTGATTAAAACAAGAACAAACATCTGCCATTGAGCTCACCTGTATATTTCTGAGCCTTGTGGCAGATATTTGTTCTTGTTTTAAGAATAAAATCGCTTTATTTTGGTAAATAAAATAGTCATTCTGCTTCTCCAGTAAAAGTATCCTGATTAAAAATGAATTAAATTAAAGATATTAATATTAGAAAAAGGAAATCATGTTTTGCAGTGTAAGTAACATTACGTCATCCGCAGTCTCTGATTGGAGGAATTTGTTTCACAGAATTATGGGTAATGTAGTTTTTCACCAGGAATGCTGCTGTTAAACACAACTCATTAGAAACAACTGATGGCTTTAATGGATGCTCATACCATCAATTAACAAGCTCTTGGTCTTCTTTAAAGACTCTTTAAATGTGATTTACTCCCCGAACCGACTGCTGTGCTTTATAGAGACACATGCTTTAACAGCCAATCAGTGACTGTCTGATCCGTCCAATCAGAGCGGAGTAGTCATAGTGAACATCTAAGTAATGAATGAACTTTCTCTTTCTGTCTGGCGTAACACGGCAGCGCTGTAATATCACTGATATCTCGTCAAGTTTATGGAGTGATAAACAGATATTACTCTCTATATGTGTGTATATCAGTCTAATACACTGCTCGAGAATCATTTCTGATTATTAGCAATGGTTTGATGCACAATATTTTAGTGGAAACTGATGCTTTTTATTTTTCATGATTCACAGATTAATAGAAAGTAAAAAAAAACAGTATTTTTATTTGAAATAGAAATTTTTGAACAGTATAAATGTTGTTACTGTCACTTTTGATCCATTTAAAGCATCCGTGATGAATAAAAGTATTTTTTTAATGGTAGTGTATCACAGTTTCAACAAAAATATTGTGCATCACAACATTGATAATAATCAGAAATGTTTCTTGAGGAGTATATCAGTATATTATTATGATTTCTGAAGATCATGTGACACTGAAGACTGGAGTAATAATGCTGAAAATACAGCTTTGATCAGATTTTGTTCATTTAGATCGTATTTCGTGTACTTTTTTAATTAACTAAACAGGATCATCCCATTGTGACAACTTACCCCATATGCTGTGACAACATACCCCACTGTACAGCTCAGTGTGCTACAATGTTTTCAATACCAATATAACTATTCAAAAGCTTCAAAGTTTGTGTCAATCAACAGAAACTGGCTTCAATATTCACCAGAGAGAAGTGTGACAACTAGCCCCGGGGTCTCCTACACAGTAAATGAATTCATAATTCAGTATCAAAGACATTATAAAGGGCGGTGGACAGAAGTGTGTGAGTGGTGTTTGTGCTGCACCTCGCTGATGTAGATGGCGAGGTCCTCCTCCTCATCTGTCCTGTAGCACAGCGTGAGTCCCAGCTTCTCCTGACTGCTCAGTCGCCGCAGCTCAACCTCCTGCAGAGAGAAGAGTCTCTATCAGATACACGAGACCCGCCGCATCTCTATCAGATACACGAGACCCGCCGCATCTCTATCAGATACACGAGACCCGCAGCATCTCTATCAGATACACCAGACCCGCCGCATCTCTATCAGATACACGAGACCCGCAGCATCTCTATCAGATACACGAGACCCGCCGCATCTCTATCAGATACACGAGACCCGCGCATCTCTATCAGATACACCAGACCACAGATCTCTATCAGATACACGAGACCCGCCGCATCTCTATCAGATACACGAGACCACCGCACCTCTATCAGATACGCATCACTATCAGATACACCAGACCCCCGCATCTCTATCAGATACACGAGACCCGCCGCACCTCTATCAGATACGCATCACTATCAGATACACCAGACCCGCAGCATCTCTATCAGATACACGAGACCCGCAGCATCTCTATCAGATACACGAGACCCGCCGCATCTCTATCAGATACACGAGACCCGCCGCATCTCTATCAGATACACCAGACCCGCCGCATCTCTATCAGATACACGAGACCCGCAGCATCTCTATCAGATACACGAGACCCGCAGCATCTCTATCAGATACACGAGACCCGCCGCATCTCTATCAGATACACGAGACCCGCGCATCTCTATCAGATACACGAGACCACGCACATCTCTATCAGATACACGAGACCCGCAGCATCTCTATCAGATACACGAGACCCGCAGCATCTCTATCAGATACACGAGACCCGCCGCATCTCTATCAGATACACGAGACCCGCCGCATCTCTATCAGATACACGAGACCCGCCGCATCTCTATCAGATACACGAGACCCGCCGCATCTCTATCAGATACACGAGACCCGCCGCATCTCTATCAGATACACGAGACCCGCCGCACCTCTATCAGATACGCATCACTATCAGATACACCAGACCCGCTGCATCTCTATCAGATACACAAGACCGCAGCATCTCTATCAGATACACGAGACCCGCCGCATCTCTATCAGATACACGAGACCCGCCGCACCTCTATCAGATACACGAGACCCACCGCATCTCTATCAGATACACGAGACCCGCCGCATCTCTATCAGATACACGAGACCCGCCGCATCTCTATCAGATACACGAGACCCGCAGCACCTCTATCAGATACACGAGACCCGCCGCATCTCTATCAGATACACGAGACCCGCCGCATCTCTATCAGATACACGAGACCCGCCGCATCTCTATCAGATACACGAGACCCGCCGCATCTCTATCAGATACACGAGACCCGCCGCATCTCTATCAGATACACGAGACCCGCCGCATCTCTATCAGATACACCAGACCCGCCGCATCTCTATCAGATACACGAGACCCGCCGCACCTCTATCAGATACATGAGACCCGCCGCATCTCTATCAGATACAAAATATTTTTTTTTGATGATGCAAACCCTGAAACAACATATAAAACTACCCTTATTCTGCTTAATCACAACTTATAATCATTGCAGTTAATAGTGTTCACCGTCTGTTTGACTACGTGTAATTTGTAACTGACTGCATGATTTTTACTGTACATTTCTGCCATAGTCACCACTAATAACCTACTCATAAATATAATGTAGAAACATAACATTTTCTGTAAAGCTGCTTTGCAACGATTGGTATTGTGAACAGCCCTATACGCATAAACGTAATATATATTCTTAATATAGAATGAATATAGAGTTTTGCATGGATTATATTTGTCTTCACTGATGCAACTTTAGCATTAATGATATTAAAGCATATTTAGACCAGTGGACTTATTGTAGGGTTTCATAAATTGTATTTATTTCTTTGTTTTTTATTTATTTATTGATGTAGGACTTACTTTAAATATTTTATATATTAGTGCAGTAAACGATTAATTGCATCCAAAATAAAAGTTTTTGTTTACATAATAAATACACACACATACTGTATATTATGTATATATAAATGCACACACATACAGTATATATTTTTACAAAATATATATTAATATAATTTATTTTACACAACTCTATTTAATATATGAACATACATTAATTTTCTGAAATATATACATGCATGTGTGTGTATTTATACACAGTACAAACACATATTATGTAAACAAAAACTTTTATTTTGGATACGATTAATCGTTTGACAGCACTAATATTTATTTATTTAGTTGTAATTTTTTGGTGCATGATTTAAATTAAATGTAAAATTAATTATAGTGTAATGTAGGAGTTCAAACTAAGAAACAAAAAATAAATAAATAAATAGATTTTCACTCAAATATTGCTAGTATATTTCAGAAATAATGATAAAGAAACCGCAAATATCACACTGAATTCAATGCAGAAAGACTGCAATAGTATTTTCTCGTATAACATGTTTTTGGGGTCACCCAGGAGTCAGAGGATCCATATTTCATCCGCAGACGTCCAGCGGCTGAATAATTACACGCCTCAAAGAAACCCCTCCAGAAGAGAAAACAGAAAAACCTCCAGACGAGACTCGGTCATGTGTGTGAATGTGCTTCAGGCGTGTGTTAAGCATTAAATCACACACACTGTAATATGATCACAGCTCAAGACTGAAGAGTGAAGATCGCAGTCTAATATATTACATCTGCTCTGTGTTAACGACTACAGACAGAACAACACACACACACACACACACAAACCTGACGAGCTCACACACCTTCAGATATCATATGTGACCCTGGAGCACAAAACCAGTCAAAAGGGTACATTTTTGTGAAATCTGAATAAATAATATTTCCATTGATGTATGGTTTGTTATGATAGGACAATATTTGAAAATCATCAAAACCGCTCGTTACAGGAGACGCATTAAACACACGCTTCTCATGCTCAACTCTGATTGGATGAGCAGTGTTCTGGATTGCATTAACAGTTTAATGAAAATTTTATTTTTGTCTTGTTTTCCAGTACAAATATATCTGATCTTTCTTAAATAAACATACATGTATTTGAGAAGCAAAACAACTGATGATACAAGTCTTGTTTTCTGAGAAATGCATCAAAATGAAATGAGTTTATACTTAAAACAAGAACAAACATCTGCCAATGGGTTCAGAAAACTAACCTTGCATTAGCAGACATCTGTTCTTGTTTTAAACAATCAATCATTTAATGCATTATTCAGAGTAACTCTCTTCTGAAGTAAATGTATCTTGATATTTCTACTGGAAAACAAAATATACAGTGTTTTCTGGCTTTCTCTCTTCTTTCTGCCGTGTAAGTATTGATTAAACATTGGTGGCTTTTGTCACACGCTGCTTTTGAAACATTTTAGCTGATGCTCATATAATATTTTTCAAACGTTGCAACTTGTTACAGAATCTTCAGGAAAATTATTAATGGAATGTTCCTTTAATGCTCGCATAACCAAGAATAAAAATAAAAATGTTTTGAACATTCAGAAATAACGTTTTCATAACTTGATAAAATATTAGCAAATTTATTAGATTTACATTCTCGAAACATTATGTATAAAACAGTTTATGAATGTTATTTCTCTGAAACGTTGGACTTGTTGAAATGTATTAATGTTTTTTTTTTTTTAAATGTTACAATTTGCTTCGGAACGTTCAGAGAACATTTATAAATATGACCCTGGAGCACAAAACCAGTCATAAGCAGCACAGCTATATTTGTATCAATAGCCAACAATACATTGTATGGGCCAAAATTATACATTTTTATTTTATGCCAAAAATCATTAGGATATTAAGATCATGTTCCATGAAGATATCTAGTAAATTTCCTACCATAAATATATCAAAACTTAATTTTTGATTAGTAATATGCATTGCTCAGAACTTCATTTGAACAACTTTAAAGATAATTTTCTCAATATTTAGATTCTTTTACACCCTCAGATTCCAGATTTTCAAATATTGTCCGATCATAACAAACCATACATCAATGGAAAGCTTGCTTATTCAGCAGTTTTCATAATGTTGGCAAAGCGTTCTCAGAGTCAGCACATATTTTTGTCAGCTGGGATCATCCTCACGCTGGTATGGCTTCAGAGTATCTGAGATCAAACTGGAGTCGTATGAATACATGCTGTGTTATTTCTGAGCGCTGCGGGTTCATGTGAGTACACCATCTGCAGACGCCCGCGGGACACACTCACAATCATTACGCTGGTCCCGGGGACATCACATCACAATCTCACCTCGTACTCAAAGTCATCGGTCCTCTCGGCATCCGCTGCCATGTTGGAGAGATACTCGCTGCCCTCGAAGTACTCCTGATCCATCGTGTGTAGAGAGTGACCGCTGACCAGAGAACAAGCACAGATCTCATTAACATCACCTGATACACACACACACTCACTCACTCACTCACTCACACACACGCACACTCACACACACACACAGACACACACACACACACACACACACACACACACACTCACACACACACACACACACACACACTCACTCACTCACTCACACACACACACACACACACACACAGATAAACTCAGATAAACATGGACACTTGTTTCCACCACAAGACCTTTCAGACACAAAACAGTTCTGAGCACTGTGTGATAAAAACTTGAAATAATTAAATCAACCTTTATTTATTATGTATATATTTTTACCCTTTGTGGAAATGAAAAACTGTCACTGAAAGTCAGACTTCTGAGTTTTGTCTTACATTTTTGACCTTTTCTCATAATTGTGAAAAAATAGTAAGAATTGTGAAACATATTAAGATCATATTACATGAAGATTTTTAGTACATTTCCTACCATAAATATATCAAAACTTAATTTTTGATTAGTAATATGCATTGCTAAGAACTTCATTTGAACAACTTTAAAGGTGATTTTCTCAATATTTAGGTTTGTTTGCATCCTCAGATTCTCAAATATTGTCCAATCATAACAAACCATACATCAACGGAAATATTATTTATTCAGCTTTCACAAAAAAATACCCTTATGACTGTTCTTGTGCTCCAGGGTCACATATGTTCTAAGAACATTTTGATATTTCATAACCCTTCGGATATGAAAACTATTTCTGCAAGTCCAGTTTTCTAAATGTTACAAGAACATTGCATTTGATCATTTTCATTACTTTGGAATGTTCTCAGAACCTTCTGAAACCAGAAGTTACTAATAATGTTTAAAAAAATAAATAAGCTAAAACGTTAATAAACGTAATAACGCATAAATATCATATCTGTGCTGTTTTGTGAAATCCCAGCAAAACAACTATATCATGAGATACACCAATAAAACGTCTGTTTTGGAGCTCTATATATGAGCGATGGGGGCACACGAGGACAATAGAGAAGCGCTGAAGAACGAGATGTCATCTTCAGTAGAGATGAGAACTGAATTGTGCAGAAAAGAAAGGAAGCTCCTGTCATGAGTCTAATTCATCTCTATAAACCTGGTCTGCTGTCTCTGCGTGACTCGCGTGTCTGTCCTCCTGAGGCTGTGCTGAAGTGTAATCTTCACACACAGCTGATCGTGTTCATTAGCATGCGCGAGTGGCTCAAACGCCTCTGATCCGGGTTCTCTACAGTCAGGAGGGTTTATGATCTGTTGACTCTATAAAGCTGATCAATGATCACGACTGGATTCAGATCCACTGGAAGAAGTTTCTGCTGAGTGACAGGAAGAGTCATGTACTGAACCAAAGGAATTTAACACGGGTGATGCATTCTGGGACATTAAGTGTTCTTCCGTTCTTCTGTTCTTCCATCCATCCATCCATCTTTCTATCCATGCATCCATCTCTTTCCATCAATTCATCCTTCCATCCATCCATCTTTCCACCCATCTATCTATCTATCTATCTATCTATCTATCTATATATATATCCATCCATCTCTTTCCATCCATCTATCTATCTCTTTCCATCCATCCGTCCATCCATTAAATGGCGAATAGTTAATAAGGGTGAGATTACTGTAAATGATTCCTGAATAATTAATATTTCCAGGCACTATTACAACAACATCATTCACAGAGGATCTCTCTCGTCTCTTTTGTCTGGAAGAACAAAGGAATTCAAAAAGTCCACATCAGAGCGACGCACCAAAGAGACACATTTTAGATGATGAATTATCAACGGACCATTGTGCGGCATTAATTACCTCCCTAACACCCTCTCTGTGCCTCAGACGCTTTCAATTACCTTCCCAGCATCCACTCCGTCTCCAGAGGAGAAGCCCAGATAGTCCTGATGCTAAACTCTACCTCCTTTCTCCCGAGAGAACAACTGCACAACAAGATAATCCAGCACACCCTGACCCCCTCCCAGCTGACAGAACGTCCTCGCAGCTTTCACTCGCCAGATTTAATAAAGTAACCTTTATGAAACACTCTATATTTGATACATGTTCTCATAACACAGAGAGAAAACGTTCAGAGATCAACGTTCTCAAAATGTCCTTAAGATGTTATTTGTTTTTAAACGTTCAATGAAATGTTTTTATAACCTTTAAATAACATTCTAATCACAAGAAAACCAGACGTTTCAAATAATGCAATATTTTCAAAACAACTTTACCAAAAAACTACGTAAATATTAATATTTCTCACTGATGTATTCAAATAACCAATGCTAGAAATAAAATAAGAATGAATAAAAACTATAAAGACATATTAAAAATAATAATAAAAATTACAAAAAACAACAACATTTATTTAGTTGCCTATGCAACATTTCCTAAATGTACTAAAAATAACTAAAACCAGAAAAAAACAAGTGTTTATCTGAGCTGGACGTGCTGGCGCTCACCTGTCAGACAGGAGGAAGGGGCAGGTGTCCGGCACAGGCGGCGTGACCGGACGCAGTTTAGCCAAAGCCATGATGTGCTCGAAGGTGATCTCCGTCTGCGTGCACACATCCACCAGCGCTGACCCTTGACCCCGGGGCCGCCGCAGCACCTGCACCACGATGGGGTCTTTAGCGCTGCGTAAAGCCTCCACCGCCTCCTCATGACTGGCTCTCGACAGATCCGTCCCGTTCACCTGCGGACGACGAGAAACAGACGCTGCTCACTGACTTCGATGCTAACGACTCACAGACTTACTCAGAATCCACCTGAAGAGTAGAAAAGAGCAGCGTGAACATCCGTCTTAACGTCTCCTCAGAAGAAAGGCATACAGGTTTAGGCCTACATTTAGGATTTACGGACTTGAATATATATCGAATATAATATATTGCATATAACATTTCCATGCATTTGGATTACATAAACAAATAATAAACTACATGATCCATATTTTTCAGTCAAACACAAATGAAATGGGTCAGATTTCTGCACTCAAAAAAGCATGGTATAATTGAACTGTTTGCATCCATTTGATTTCAGTTAAATAATCATTTTCTCAAATGCATTTATTGAAATTACTTAGAATCAGCATGAATCTGTTCAGTTGGAAAACAATTTAATTTATTCTGTTAAAAATAGTGGTTGTATTTGAGATACTAATATCGTTTTTTATTAATATATTGAATGCATTTTTATGATTTTTTTTTGTTTGTTTGTTTTAATTTGAGTAATTTTGTTGTTTTTGTTATTTTTAGTAGTTTTTACATTTAAATTAATTAATTTTTTTAATTTTAAATAATTTGATTTCAGTTTAAGTTTTAGTTATTTTAGTAAGTTAAACAACTGAAATGACAAATGTTGTAGCTGAAATGTATATATATATATATATAATTTTATTTCAAGTAACAATCTTTTATTTTTAAGGTTGTAGTTTTAATTTTTAGTTTTAATTTAATTTTACTATAATAACCCTGGTTAGCATGGACGAGGTTAAAATGGCTAGCTGCAAAACTTTTAATTCATTTAATTAATTTTAATTGAATTAAGCTAAAAAGCATAAGACTGAAAAAAATATCATTTATTGATGATATAAACCTTGGGATTGTGCATTTAAAACAAATTCAGTTTATAGATACTATTACAGACTGATGAATATATATCACATTAAGTTTATTAATTTATGTTAAGACTGTGTAATCAAAATGAATGGACATTTATATGCAATTCAAATACATAATCATAAGTTTTGTCCAATATACTCTGATATTTATAGGTGAATATTTCTTAAGCGTGTGACTGAGACGAACACAGACGGATCTGGTCCATCAGTGCGTGTCTATTAATCAGTAATCTGTAATTAAAGTCTCACAGGACACTGATTGGCTATTAATGACATGAGAAACGCTTCTTCTGCTGATCTGGAGAGCTGCGTGTCTCTCAATCTGGAGTAAATCACACATGATTTCTTGAAGAAATACTGTTTGATGAGCTCGAGCGCTGATTATATTCATTTCATTCTAGAGTACAGAGCTTGACTAGATGTTTTTATTGGATCAATTCATAACTTCATATTGACAAAATAGATTTAAAAAAAAATTACTTATAAAAAGACGCTGACAAAATATTTTGATTCTGATCTGTTTGAGCGGCTCACATCAACTACTGAATCAACCAATGGAGTGAGAGTGGGCGGGGCTATCTGCCTGACTGACCAATGACAGACACGGGGGCGTGTTCAGGAAACATGACTGAAAACATATCTTTTAACACTCCTCCTCTGATGTATTAAAATAACAAACTAAAAATGAAATAAAATGAATAAAACTAAATAAAAATAGACATTTAAACTAATAATAAAAAATTACAAAAAATAAAAACAAAAAATTTTTACATTTTCATTTAGTTTTAATTTACTAAATTGACTAAAACTAAACTGAAATAAAATGTATTAAAACTTTATACATATTAAAAAATTACAAAAGACTAATACAATGACAAAACAAAATTACTAAAACGTAAAACTTAACTACAATTACAAATGAAAATAAGAACACAAAAATTCATACTGATTTAATATATTAATAAAATATTATAGAATCTGAATGACACTAAAATAAAAAAATATTAATACAAAACATTTTTATTGTGACTTGTTTTCGTGATAAATAAACATTTATATTTCAAGTTCTAATTACTGTAATGTAAAAAAAAAAAATTATAAAATTAAACAAAATACATTTAACTAAAACTAACACCATGAAAATGTTTCTTTCTTGAAATAAAATATATTTTAACTGAGATAAAAATATTTAAAATAAAACTTGAACTTAGCTTAGTTATGATGATGATTTCTCATTTTCATTTATTGTTTGATGCACTAAAATTACTGAAAACTAAAACTGAAAAAATAACAGTAGACATATAAAAATAATGACAAAACAAAATTACTAAAACTTAAACCATAACTACAAATAAAATGAAAACAAAAAACACAAAAATTCTAACTGATTTAATATATTAATAAAACTATTATAGAATCTGAATTACACTAATATATGTATATATATATTGTTTTTATTATGACTTGTTTTCATGATAAATAAACATTTATATTTCAAGTTTTAATTACTGTAATGTAAAAAATATCAAATTTTCATAAATGGTTCCATAAAGAACTTTCAACATCCGCAGAACCTTCCAAGTGTCTTTATGTTGAAAGAGGTCAAACGAGATGTTCTTTGACTGAATGCTTCTTTGTGTCATCGCTTGAAGAACCTTTAGTTTTAAGGGTGTATGAAGTTGAATGAAAATAGAAAATACTGCTTTCATAACTGGCTGAAATGAAATAAGTCTAAGATTGTAATTTGACTGTCTTTAGTAAGCTTGAGATGGATGGAGAGACGAGTCTTTGTCGTTGTGTGCTGTTTCTTGTTCATTTATTTAATTTTTTTATTGAATATCTTATGTATATATACTTTTTTTTATATATCTTATTTTATCTCTTCTAAATATTTTGAGCACCCTATATTTCAGTTTGCTTCAAACTCCCTTGAAATTGAGGCATCAAACATTTTTATTATTTATTAAAAAAATCATGATTTTATGTTGTTCTACTGTGTAAGTTATCTGTAAAGTTATTTGTACTTAATCAAAATAACTCATCTGCAGTTTGATTGAGATTAATTGGGATTCACAATGAAAAAACATGATTTTTGAAAATTATTATTTATTCAATTATTATATGCTGAAAATAAAATTATATGAAAATAATTGAATAAATAATTCAAACTATTAAATAAAATACTGAAAAAAATATATGAAAATAATTGAATAAATAATTTAAACTATTAAATAAAATGCTGAAAATAAAATTATATGAAAATAATTGAATAAATAATTAAATACATTAAATAAAATGCTGAACATAAAATTATATGAAAATAATTGAATAAATAATTCAAACTATTAAATAAAATGCTGAAAAAAATATATGAAAATAATTTAATAAATAATTAAAACTATTAAATAAAATGCTGAAAATAAAATATGAAAATAATTTAATAAATAATTAAATCTATTAAATAAAATGCTGAAAAGAATTAAAATGATTGAAATAACAAATTATAAAAATTGAATTTTATTTAAATAGTTAAAATTATGTTAAAATAACAAAAAATACAATTATATAAAAAAATTAATAAATGCAGTACCACAGTGAGCAGAAGAAACAAATAATAATTTACATAATAGAAAACAAATATTTTCCAAACAATATTTCAATTGTTAAAGTACTAAATTAGTTTAATATTAGGACCTTTTAGGATGGGGGGTAATCATATATTTGAATATTGCAAACTTCTGATAAATAGGATATCTGTAGATATAATGGAGTAAACTCACACAGATCAGGAATTATAAACATATACAGACAAAAGTAAACATCTCTAAGAATCATCTTGTGTTTCTCCTCTGAAGATGATAAACAAACTCAGCTGGAGGGAACGAAGCGTATCTGACAGCAGCACAGCAGCATTACCCACAATGCACTGCTAATTAGCCAATGTAAACAGAGCTGCTGTGATGATAAACTCCAACCCCGTCATCCATCACACACCACACACACATCTCTAACCTGTTGATCAAACATGCACACACACACACACACACACACACACACACACACACACACACACACATCTCTAACCTGTTGATCAAACATACACACACACACACACACACACACACATCTCTAACCTGTTGATCAAACATGCACACACACACACACACACACACACACACATCTCTAACCTGTTGATCAAACATGCACACACACACACACACACACACACACACACACACACACACATTCACAGTCCCACACACTCACAGTCCCCCACACACACACAGATACTCACACTCACAGTCCCACACACACACAGTCCCACACACACACACACACACACACACACACACACACACACACACACACACAGTCTCACACAGTCACACACTCACAGTCCCACACACACACCTCAAATCTGATGTGATGAAAAAGTGTACAGCGACTGAATGCTGTTTCTACATTTCCCTGCATGCATCTGTCAGATGCTTTAATCCAAACTGACTCTGAATCTGATGAGAACTGAACCCTCGATCTGCTGTTGCCTGAGCTGCAGGAACACTTTCTAATGCTATAGAGACTCGAGTCTGTGGTGATGAAGGAGTGATTCGTCAGAATCGGTCATTCTGATTCATTTATTTGGTTGGAGTCCATTAGGATCCAAATAAACCGAGGAAGCCATGAGACGAAGCACTTGTAATGTTTGAAATATTATTTTGGTAAAAAAACAACATATTAACAGGATTAACATTATTTAATGTTGAATTTCGGGCAAAGAAATAACTGTCTATAATGAAAAACTAAAATACATAAAATAAAAACTGAAATCAAATAAAATATAAAAACGTGTTGCCAAAATAAAAAATATATATTTTTATGTTTTAGCTAAAATAATATTTCAGTGAAACATTTTTTTTTCAAGTACCATTTTTTTATGGTGTTAGTTTTTGTTAATAATTGTAAAATGTTATTTTTATATATTTTTTTCACTTTAATTTTAGTTAAAGTTTTAGTCATTTAGTTTTTGTCATTTGTATTATTTATAAAACGTCTATTGTTTAATTATCTAAAAATATATTACAACTTTTTAATGCATTTTTTGTCAGTCAACATACTTTGTTTCAATTCACTTTTTTTTTTTTAATATTTTGAATGAGTTTTTATTTTCTCTTTCACTTTTTGTTAAAGTTGTATTAATGTGTTTTTTGTTTACATTCCCTATACTGTTTTTACTGTGTCTTTATTTGTATGTTTATTTAGTTTGACTTATTTCAGTACTTCAAGTTATGTTTCTTTGTAGCTTGAATCTATTTCACTTGTTTAGGGGGATTTATGTAATGTGTTGCTGTGATGATTATTTGTATTGTTTGAGCCTTTTGTATAAAGACAATTATCTACCCCATTGGGGATATGAATTGAATTGAACTGAACTTATCTATAATAACCCTGTCACTGAATATAGAAAGGAATGAATCAGTGCGAATGACTCTCTGGAGATTGGTGTTTCACTCAGAAGCGGATGAGTGCCCGAGATCCTCACCAGCGGTCTGAGACGCGAGAAACCCGTGAGATCCCGAGGATTCATTCACACGGAGCCGCTCCAGACTCACGAGGATCTGACAGCAAACACTTTCCAAGTCAACGAGCGTCAGACATCTGCTCACGGTCATCTGCTGTTTACACTCTGTTCCAGCGCCAATCATCAGCCAAAACTCCTCACTTCCTCTCCTCATCCTCACAAACTACACCGAGCAGCTCCTGCAGTGTGTGTGTGACATGAGCTCACATCCAACCTGTAGACCTTCACAGGACACCTGCACAGAGACGTGATGCAACGCACTGAAATCATCCGAATCCACACACACAATGTGCACACACACACACACACACACACACACACACACACACACACACACACACACACACACACACACACACACACACACACACACACACATACACACACACACACTCACACGTGTACATGCACACTCACACACACGCACACACACACACACTTGACTCTCCATAGGCATAATGGTTTTTATACTGTACAAACTGTATGTGCTATTGCCCTACACCTACCCTACACCTAAACTTAGCCCTCACAGGAGACGGTGCATTACTACTTTCCCCCAAAAAACTCACTCTGTATGATTTATAAGCATATTGAAAAGTGGGGACATGGGGCAATGTCCTGAAAAGTCACCTTCACCCTGTAATACCGGTCATACCTGTGTCATTATACAAATGTATGTCCTCATTTTTCACAAAACCATGCACACGCATGCACGCATGCACACACGCACGCCCGCCCGCCCGTCCTGAGAATGAGATCCGACACAAAAAGCTCATTTATTAAAGACGAACGAATCAAACGATATTCATCTGAATTAATTACTCTCACATATGAGCCGATCTGAGCACAACAATGGATCTCATTCAGTCTAAAGATGGCTTTCCCAGAAGCCTTTGTGCTCCTGCATTGAGAAGCGTCTCATTGAAGTCAAGTGTGTGTGTGTGTGTGTGTAAAATAAAATATAATGAATAAATAAAATTATAATAATAATATATATATATACATATATAGTTTATTTTATTTATATTATTTATAATTATTGTTTCTGCTTTATGATATAACATATATACCCATCATGCCCTAAATTACCAAAAACATTATTCAGACAGAAACACGTTTACAAAAATGCTATCCTAATCATATTTCTACACTGTAAAAAAGATTTTTCCAAGTTGTAAATAAAACAAAGATTATTAGAGTGTACACACTACACAATAAAACACAATTTCAGTCTTTCTACTTCAAAAGTTCATGTTGAATTCAATGCTGTTTCTTTGTGATTACTTTGTAATTATTTTCTAGCAATTTCTGAGTGAAATTTGTCTGTACGCCACATTTTTGTCAGTGTTCACAAATGTGGTTTTAAAATTCAGAATATATTTTTGTCATTCATGTACTGGAGCTGGATTCTCTCCTCGTGTGGAGATGTAAATGGATTCAGGTCTGCTTTTGTCCATCCTCTTTATCATGCTCTCCAGTCAGACGCATCCCATCATGCCCTCTGTCACCCGGCATTTTATCAGGGCGGCCGCAGAGGGTCTGCTGTGACCCGGACGATGCTCTCGTGCCACTTTGAGTCCCGTATCCCTGCATTGCTCACAGGTGATAAAGCTGCTCTGATCTGATAGTACGAGTGTTTGTGGAAATGTCAGAGTGGATATTGAAGCACAAAGATCTGCCATAACAGCACAGCCCATCTGCTTATTTACACACCAGGAGAAACCCACAGAGTCCACAGAGATCTGTTCTCCCACAGAGAAAAACACCCGAGAAATACCCCAGAGAAAAACACGCTCGAGAAAAATGCCAGTGAAACATGCCAAAGAAAGATGCCCGAGAAACACGCCAGAGTAAAACACCCGAGAAACAAGCCCAAGAAACAAACCAGAGACACATGCCCCCAAAAATGCACAAGAAATATGCCTGAGGAAAAACACCCAGAGACACACCCGAGAAACACACAAGAGAAACACGCCTGAGAAACACACCCGAGAAATACACAAGAGAAACACGCTCGATAAACACGCTCGAGAAACACGCTCGAGAAACTCGCCTGAGAAACACACTCGAGAAACACGCTGAGAAACACGGGAGAGAAACACGCCCGAGAAACACGCCAGAGAGAAACACGCTCGAGAAACACACCAGAGAGAAACAAGACCGAGAAACACACCAGAGAAACACGCCGAGAGAAACACGCCAGAGAGAAACACGCCAGAGAGAAACACGCCAGAGAGAAACAAGACCGAGAAACACGCCAGAGAGAAACACGCCGAGAAACACGCCAGAGAGAAACACGCCGAGAAACACGCCAGAGAAACAAGACCGAGAAACACACCAGAGAAACACGCCAGAGAGAAACACGCCCGAGAAACACGCCAGAGAGAAACACGGCAGAGAGAAAAACGCCCGAGAAACACGCTGAGAAACACACCAGAAAAACACGCCAGAGAAACACACCCGAGAAACACGCCAGAGAGAAACAAGACCGAGAAACACACCAGAGAAACACGCCCGAGAAACACGCCTGAGAAACACGGCAGAGAAACACGCCCGAAACACGCCAGAGAGAAACACGCCGAGAAACACGCCAGAGAGAAACAAGACCGAGAAACACGCCAGAGAGAAACACGCTCGAGAAACACGCCTGAGAAACACGCCAGAGAGAAACACGCCGAGAAACATCCCGAGAAACAAGACCGAAACACGCAGAGAGAAACACGCCGAGAAACACGCCTCGAAAAAACGCTCGAGAAACACGCCAGAAAGAAAGAAGACCGATAAAAAGACGCCCGATAAACACGCCTGAAACACGCCTAAAACACGCCCAAGAAACACGCCAGAGAAACACGCTCGAAACACGCCAGAAACACGCCTGAAACACGCCGAAGAAACACGCTCGAGAAACACGCCAGAGAAACACGCCAGAGAGAAACACGCCCGAGAAACACGCCAGAGAGAAACACGCCCGAGAAACACGCCTCGAGAAACACGCCAGAGAGAAACACGCTCGAGAAACACGCCAGAGAGAAACACGCCTGAGAAACACGCCGAGAAACACGCCAGAGAGAAACAAGACCGAGAAACACGCCAGAGAAACACGCCAGAGAAACACGCCCGAGAAACACCGAGAGAAACACGCCCGAGATACACCCCAGAGAGAAACAAGACCAAGAAACACGCCCGAGAGAAACACGCTCGAGAAACACGCCAGAGAGAAACACGCCAGAGAAACACGCCAGAGAAACACGAAACACGCCAGAGAGAACACGCAGAGAGAAACACGCCCAGAGAAACGCCCGAGAAACACGCCAGAGAAACACGCCAGAGAAACAGAGAAACCAGAGAAACACGCCCGAGAAACACGAGAAACACACCAGAGAAACACGCCAGAGAAACAAGACGAGAAACACGCCAGAGAAACACGCCGCTCAGAGAGAAACACGCCAGAGAAACACGCCAGAGAAACACGCCAGAGAAACACGCCAGAGAGAAACACGCCAGAGAGAAACACGCCCGAGAAACACACCAGAGAAACACGCCCGAGAAACACGCCAGAGAAACACGCTCGAGAAACACGCCAGAGAAACACGCTCAAGAAAAAACGCCAGAGAAACACGCCTGAGAAACACTCCAGAAACACGCCAGAGAAACACCTAGACACGCCAGAGAAACAAGCCGAGAAACACGCCCAGAGAAACACGAGAAACACTGAGAAACACGCTCGAGAAACACGCCAGAGACAAACAAGACCGAGAAACACGCTCGATAAACACGCCCGAGAAACACGCCAGAAACACGCCCGAGAAACACGCCAGAGAGAAACAAGAGAGAAACACGAGAAACACGCCAGAGAGAAACAGAGAGAAACACGCCAGAGAAACACGCCCGAGAAACACGCCAGAGAAACACGCCCGAGAAACACGCCAGAGAAACACGCCCGAGAAACACGCCCGAGAAACACGCCAGAGAAACACGCCAGAGAGAAACAGAAACGCCAGAGAAACAAGACAGAGAAACACGCCAGAGAGAAACACGCCGAGAAACACGCCAGAGAAACATGGCTGAGAAACACGCCAGAAACACGCCAGAGAAACACACCAGAAAAACACACAAGAAACACGCCCGAGAAACACGCCAGAGAAACACGCTCGAGAAACACGCCAGAGAAACACGCCAGAGAGAAACACGCCGAGAAACACGCCAGAGAAACAACAAGACCAGAAACACGCCAGAGAAACACGCCAGAGAGAAACACGCCGAGAAACACGCCCAGAGAAACACGCCAGAGAGAAACACGCCAGAGAAACACGCCAGAGAGAAACACGCCAGAGAGAAACACGCCGAGAAACACGCCGAGAAACACGCCAGAGAGAAACACGCCAGAGAAACACGCCAGAGAAAACAAGACCGAGAAACACGCCAGAGAAACACGCAGAGAAACACGCCAGAGAGAAACACGCCTGAGAAACACGCCAGAGAGAAACCGAACAAACTAAAGAAACACGTTTGAAACACGCCGAGAGAAACACCAGAGAAAAAATAAAAAACTAGAAACACGCCAGAGAAACATTTGACCAGAGAAACAATAACAATGAAACAGAGAAACACGCCAGAGAAACACGTTAGAAACACGCCAAACACATCCAAACAGCTGCTCCAGAGAGAAACATCCGTCTCAACACGCCAGAGAAACAAGTCAATTAACAGAAACACGTCCGGGAAACAGAGCGGGTCAAGACGACTGAACACAGAAACGCGAAACACGAGTGTGTGTGTGTGCGCACAGAAACAAGAAGAGCTCAAGCTGAACACAAACAATGAAACCAAACACATCACGTCGAGAGAAACGCCCGTGAGAAACACGCCATGAAACTGCCAGAGAAGAGTTGATTTGGAGAGAAACAGCAATAAAACACATGTTCAATGAGGCTCTACACATTTAACGCCAGAGAAACAGGCACTGAAACACGCCAGAAACCTCAAACACGCTGAAGAAACACGCCAGATGAGAAACACACACACACACACACACACACACACACACACACACACACGCACAGCTGAGAAAACACGCCAGAGAAACCATAGAAACATCACCAGAGAGAAACCGCCAGAAACTGATCGGAGAGTATCTGAAACAGTCCAGAGAAGTTACACGCGTGTTAAACAGCCGAAACACACATTTAAATGGGAGAGATGATGGATCAATATACGACCAACACGCCAGATCTCACTTGTGGTCATTTTGAGTTGTCTGTTTGGCCATCAAACAGTGTTAGATAAATTATACATAGCATACATACATATACAGTGTCAACTAACAGTCCAGTTGGATGAATAACATCTTTTCATTAAATTTGACTAAATATGCTGGAAAAACTAAAGAGAAATCTTCTTTGGCGTTTAAAATAAGTCTCTTCTGCTCACCAGTGCTAAGAAACAGCTGAAAACTGAACTTAAACTAAATGAAAATTTGAAATGTTGCCTTGGCAACTAATTAAAAAAAATATTTTTTAAAAACTATTGTATTCCATGTTTTCTTTTATTTGATTTCAGTTATTGTTTATTTAATTCAATAACAATGTTTTTATATATATTTAGTATGTCAATTTAAACTAAAAAATTAGAACACTTTCTCACAATCATTCATCCATCAGCTGCTCCAGTTTCTCTCTTTCTGTCTCAATCTCAATGATGAAGTCAATTAACGAGTTCTCCTTCTGTCCGGGACAGAGCGGGTCAGACGACTGCCAGCGACAGACGCGCGTGCGTGTGTGTGTGTGTGTGTTTCTGTTCACAACACAAGAGAAGAGCTCAAGCTGTTCACACACAAACAATGAAACCAAACATTTCATCACGTCGCATGATTTACGCCCGTGATTCCTGCTGTCAACTGCATTAAGAGTTGATTTGGAGAGACGATGCAATAAAATCACATGTTCAATGAGGCTCTACATTTCATTTAACGGCACTGTAGAGAAATCAGCAGTCACTGACTCGTCTAACCTCAAACTGAAGAGTAACAGCACTAATGACCGAACCACACACACACACACACACACACACACACACACACACACACACACACACACACACGCACAGCTGAGCACACTAGCATTTTATAAAACATCATCATTATGCCTCCAAATCCTGATCGGATGAGTATCTGAAATCAGTGTATGTCACTTGTTACTGCGTGTTACAGCGATTTCACACATTTAAATGGTTTTTGGTGATGATGATGGATCAATATACTGGTCAGACCAACACATGATCTCACTTGTGGTCATTTTGAGTTGTCTGTTTGGCCATCAAAAGTGTTAGATAAATTATACATAGCATACATACATATACAGTGTCAACTAACAGTCCTGTTGGATGCATAACATCTTTTTCATTATTTTATGAATTGACTAAATATGCTGGAAAAACTAAAGAGTTTAAATCTTCTTTGGCTATTTTTTTGGTGTTTAAAATAAGTCTCTTCTGCTCACCAGTGCTGCATTTATTTGATAAAAATATTGTAAAACAGTACAATATTATTCTAATGTAAAACAGCTGTTTTCTGTGTGAATATGTGTTAAACTGTAATTTATTTATGTAATGCGCAGTTGTATTTTCAGCATCATTACTCCAGTCTTCAGGGTCACATGATCTTCAGAAATCATAATCATATGCTGATTTATGATAAGATACATTTCTGATTATTATCAATGTTGAAAACAAACGTGCTGCACAATATTTTTGTGGAAACTGTGATACAAAAAATCGGTATCAGATTGTCCAGCTTGTGTACAAAAACAAAATCGGTATTAGAATTGTCCAGTTTGCGTGTAAAAAAATCGTAATTGTCCAGTTTGCGTGTAAAAAAAATCGGAATTGTCCAGTTTGCGTGTAAAAAAAATTGGTATCGGAATTGTCCAGCTTGCGTAAAAAAAAATCAGAATTGGCCAGTTTACGCGTAAAAAAATCTGTATCGGATTGTCCAGCTTGCGTGTAAAAACAAAATCGGAATTGTCCAGTTTGCGTGTAATAAAATCGGAATTGTCAGTGTGCGTGAATAATAAATAAATCGGTATCGGAATTGGCCAGCTTGCATGTAAAAGAATCGGTATCGGAAATCCAATTTTATCATTATAGGATGGATGTGTACATACACTTCCAACACACATTTATTTTCAAACAACTTGAAAAGTGATTTTTGCTTCCGATGACCTCTTTAAGACATGCTTTTTTGGGGGCGTTAAATAATGACGCAAATGCGAGTAACTTGACGAGTGCAAACGCTAGTAAAACACGTTGCGTGATTCATTTCAATACTCTCCTCCCATACATTTTCATCCAAGTGGATGCTGCACACTGGTGGTGTTTGAGGAGAGACCCCCCACATGATTGTAAAGCACTTTGGGTGTACAACAATACACAATAAAGCGCTATATAAATGCATCATTCATTTATTCATTTTGCATCTGAAAGTGAAACTCCTACACATGCATATTCAATAAGGTCAGTTGCAAAAATAACTGTCCATGCCTTTTCAGCACTAATTCATCACTGCGCGTCTTTAGTAAAACCTGACAGGACTATTTTAACGTCAAAAGATGGTTTGCGCTGGTGCAAGCTGTTAGTAAAACTGGCCCCAAGAGTCAAAATATTTGATGGATTGAAGCTGAAACTCTGTGAACAGCAGATTGATATGTATTTGTGATGCGTCATTTCAGCCAACACACACACACACACACGTTCACACATGCATTATTAATAGATGTGTGATTATGTAACGCCACCGTGATTCTTCACTCTCAGGGATCTGTAAATATTCCTTTTCATATTCCTGCTCGGAATAAGCTGAAGAATGAGGGAGTCAGCAGCCCGAGGCTCATTCCCGCTGAAGCCCAACACATTCACTCACGTCACTGGATTTACACGAGAGCATAGAGCACTAGGAATCCTGCTTTATGTTTTTTGTCATTTTTAATTTTTCTGATTATATTTTAACACTTAAAATTGTAATAATCAAAAAGATGTCTAATAAATTTAAAATCATAATACATTTATTTATTTATTATTTATTTTTTTAACATTAAAAGTTATGTGCTTTATTTATTTTAACAATAAAACACATTATGAAATTTGTTAAAAAAAAATTCCAATAAATTCTATTTGGTCTGTGCAAATTTTTATACTCACATTTACATTCTCAATATTAGCACATTTACAATATTACAACTTAATATTTTGCATTTTAATATTTACAGACAGTAGTCCATATTGCAGTTTGATTCCCTGTACTGCAATAATTTTGATTTATACAACCATAATGTCCAAAATCCCAGAACATTTCACATTATAATTGAATGTGATTTTTATGACTGGATTCTGTGGAACTTAAGAATATTCAAGATTCAATATTTTTGTTTTGTTTTATTTGTCATATACATAATTATACAGAATATAATCAGCAGTGAAATTTAATATTAATAAAAATATAGTTTTTTCTATTCTATGTTGTCTGTTTAAATTTGTCTTGATTCTGTGTTTTATGATATAATATTTGTTAGCAAAACAAAAAACAACAGTAATCAAATGAATGCACAACACTAACAATTTAAATGAATCTTTTAAAATGTAATTAAATTTAACTTGTTTCTTTCGTTTATTGGCTAACAAAGCACTGCACCACAGATATTTAATGTTTAAATTAAAACATGGAGGAAAAGTGTGAGATATTCCTTAAATAAGCTTTTAATAAACTATATTATAATTTTTAGGATTTTGAGAAGTACATTTTACTCTACAATAGTAATACATTTGTCACAATTTATTCACGTGAAACCAAACTTTTATTTTGGCGGGTTGAGTTTCTGATGATGGTTTTCTCAATGAAAAGGTGAAACGCTGGTTAAAAGACTAAATAGCAGTCTTTGTGCTTTTATAATCACAAACGCTAGACCACAGCATAACATATTCACCCAAAATTTGCCAAACTCCATTATACAGAAATTCAATTCTATGTTTTCCGCATCACAGAGCCAGATGCTCTTGGAAAACCAGGATATTTAAACACAGTCCCACTGGGAAGAGATTGATGAATGAGGAATTAAACACATGCTTATTCCTCTTTTAAAATGTACAGCTCTCCATCTCTCACAACAATGTCTGTTTCCAAACAGGTTTCCCAACTCTCCCTTACAATTCGATGGAAAGAGACTCTAGCGGGATTCAGCGGAGTGAGGAACCGCTCTCTCGGTGTGTGTATGTGTGTGTGTTTCTGCAGGTAATCTCACGGCTGTGGACACCAGATCAATCAAACGGCTCATTTTCTCGTCTTTTGTTCCTGGTTCCAGCTGTGAGGTTTGAGGACCATCAGTCAGCGAGAGGCGGCCGGACAGAGAGATGGATTGGGATATTTGTAGCGTACAGTCGGGTGAGGAGGGAGTCACAGGGGCCCCGGGGCCTCAGGCCGTTCCTCACACACACACACACACACACACACACACACACACACACACGTCCCAGCAGTGATGAAACTCATTTATCAATGCACCTGTCCAGTTCACACGTTCAGAAACACACACGTTTTATGAAGTCACTGTATGTCGCTGTTCAGTCCACACCTGACGAACACTAGATTTCCAAGATTATAAATTAATTATTTCATATAAATGCTGTATTTCTTTTACTTTCTATTCATTTGTGAATCCTAAGAAATATAATGCATCACGGTTTCCCAAAAAAATATTGTGCAGCACAACATTGATAATAATCATAAATGTTTCTTGATCATAAATCAGCATATTATTATGATTTCTGGAGATCATGTGACACTGAAGACTGGAGTAATGATGCTGAAAATACAGCGCTGCATCACAGAAATAAATTACACTTTAACAGATATTCTCATTGAAAACAGCTACTTTGAATTGTAATAATATTTCACTGTTTTACTGTATTTTTTGCAGCCTTGTTGAGCATAAAACACATTAAAATATTAACAACTCCTTTTGAATGGTACAGTCCTTTTGAGGAGTACAGTATACAAATGTATGACTCATATGAATCAACATATCTACTAAATCTACCTTAACCAGACGTAAACATGTCTTTGTTACCTGAGAGAAACCAAGAAAATATTTCATTAAGCATGCATTTGATTACGTTGTTGATGACACAAAAGAAAACATCCCTACAGTTTCCCAGGATTCCTGGAGCTTAACTTATAGACACATCTCAATCGTGAATATGTGAAAACCAGCTCAGTCCAAGCGCTCGAACCCGTCTGTAGGTGGCGCTCTTTATCACATGCACAGCAGAATACACCGAACTCCTCTTTAACCTCAAGTCTCTGGAGACCAGCACAGCACTACGGGGCTTATAGACCATCAGCAGACAATTAAAAGAGCCCGGCGTACGCACACAAACACCAGCGCGGATGGAAATGTCACTTCATGTGCAGCGATGTGTTCCACACGCATCTGGAGAAAGACTAATTAGTCCAGAGAACGACACACAACACTGAGTCTGACTCTCACACCTCACCAGCGGCGCTTATAACACACCACAACAGACACAGAACAATATTCCTGCACTTACTTCATTATCTATCTATATATACCTTATCTTATCATACTCTCTGTGTATTTGCTCACACTTGTGCTAATTTATTCACCGTGTTTTATTAGTACAACAGAACTCATACTAATATAACTACTATGGAGGTACCGTGGTGGCTTTACTGTGGTACTTTGATATATTCAATGCCAGTTGTGATAAATGATTACCATATATATGTACCATGGTATTTACATGGTACTCCAAAGAATACTGTGAAACTACCATGGTGCATGTGCAAAAACCATGGTATTTGTCCGAGAACTATTATATTATGTAATAAAAACGTGGTATTGTGATGAGAAAACACTGCAAAACCATGGTATTTGTCCAAAAACTATGATATTATGTAATAAAAACATGGTATTGTGATGAAAAAAACACTGTAAAACCATGGTATTTGTCCAAAAACTATGATATTATGTAATAAAAACATGGTATTGTGATGAGAAAACACTGTAAAACCATGGTATTTGTCCAAAAACTATGATATTATGTAATAAAAACATGGTATTGTGATAAGAAAACACTGTAAAACCATGGTATTTGTCCAAAAACTATGATAATATGTAATAAAAACATGGTATTGTGATGAGAAAACACTGTAAAACCATGGTATTTGTCCAAAAACTATGATATTATGTAATAAAAACGTGGTATTGTGATGAGAAAACACTGTAAAACCATGGTATTTGTCCAAAAACCATGATATTATGTAATAAAAACATGGTATTGTGATGAGAAAACACTGTAAAACCATGGTATTTGTCCAAAAACCATGATATTATGTAATAAAAACGTGGTATTGTGATGAGAAAACACTGTAAAACCATGGTATTTGTCCAAAAACTATGATATTATGTAATAAAAATGTGGTATTGTGATGAGAAAACACTGTAAAACCATGGTATTTGTCCAAAAACCATGATATTATGTAATAAAAACGTGGTATTGTGATGAGAAAACACTGTAAAACCATGGTATTTGTCCAAAAACTATGATATTATGTAATAAAAACGTGGTATTGTGATGAGAAAACACTGTAAAACCATGGTGCATGTCCAAAAACTATGATATTATGTGAAAATAGTATATGTATACATATGTGTAAAAATACAGAAGACTATGCTTCCTTTTAAGACAACTTGTTTCAGACAATTTGTAAGGTAGCATTATATGAATCTATTGCAAGGCAATCCCAGAATGCATTGCAATGTGATTTTTGAAGTAAAAAAAAATCAAGGAGGTCAATATAATACCTGGCGTCTCTATCTGTTAGCATTCCCATTCATCTCAATGGCAGATGTTCAGCTGCTGCAGGAGCTCCACAATTACATCATTAAGCCTTAAAGGAACAGCAGCAAAAGTCTAGCTCTATAAAGTCTGAATGAAATCCTGCAAACTGTTCAGAGTCTCTGAGATGAAAGGAGTGAAGGAGAGACACACTGACACACTTCGTTTACACCATCGCACGCTCTCAAACATTCACTTACACGAAGACCAGAGCTTGTGTTACTGACGAGAAGATTCACAACACTAAACACCAGATCTGAGGATCTCATCTGCTGTCCACCTTCAGAGGAAGAAGCTTAAACACCAGAGGACACAATACAAAGAAAAAACCCATGAGATATTGAATAATAACCCAAAATAAAGTAAATAAAACCACAGCGGAAGGAGAACCAGCTATGGATATATTTGCAAGCACGCTGATGATTAATGTTGTTAAGCACAGAAGTTTTCTGAGAAGCACATGATTGGTTGGGTTTCCAACAGAACCTCAAATCATGGACTGTTTCTATGACATTAATCGCCTAATTCTGTTAATGCTTCAATCAGAAACGTGACCTACAGAAGCCCATCAGACCCACGTGATCTTCATCGGTCTGATTAAAACGATCCATCCGGAGGAGATTCGTCAAAACTCCTCGTTACAGAACAACGGCAGCAATTAACCGAGTCAATCTCCCGTCATACACTCGTTTTATTAGGACCCAGAATGGTTTTCTACGAGCACTAATGAGACCGTCGTGAACATGACGAGCGTGTGTGTGTGATACAGAGGCTATTAAAGCTCTTCAGCGTCATAAGAGTTAATGAAACACGCAGCAGAGAAGATCAAGACTGGATCATCTTCAACATTATAGACCTTCAGCTCGGTGGGAACCAGCACTGATCGTGTTTGGATGTGCTGTGTGTAATAAACTCACTGTTAGACGGTTTATAATCAGCAAAATCACATAAAAGCCCCACAAGCACATCAGATCTCCAAAAACATCAATCTCAATGCTCCATATTTGTGTATTTGCTCACTCTTATGCTTATTTATTTATTTACTGTAAATAAACAGAACTAATTCTACAAGAACTATATGGTGGTACCGTGGTGATTTTACTGTGATATATTCAATATCAATGTGCTAAACGATTACCATATACTGTACATGTACCATGGTATTTAAATGGGACTCCAAAGAATACTACATGTCTGAAAACTATGGTAGTGTGTCAAAAAGATGCATGGTTTTACTGTACGGTACGTATCCAAAATACCAAGACATTACTGCACCTTTATAGTGTGAAACATCCACAGTGCCAAGTCCCAACCAGGTAAAACCATGGTACATGTCCAAAAACTATGGTATTATGTGAAAAAATACATATGACTACCATTAAAACCATCATAAAACAATGGTACATGTCCAAAAATACGGTATTTTGCAGGATGAGAAAACAGCACAAAATAACATGATACACGGCATTGCCAAAAAAACAGTGTAAAACCATGGTACACGGATAAAAAACGATGGTATTATGTGAAAAAATACATGGCATTACCAAAAAAAAACAGTGTAAAACCATGGTAAATGTCTAGAAAATGTGGTATTATTTGAAACATACATATGACTACGATTAAAAACCATTATAAAACAATGGTACATGTCCGAACATATATGGTATTATGCAGGATGAGAAAACAGCACAAAATAACATGATCAAAGATACACGGTATTGCCAAAAAACTGTGTAAAACCATGGTACACGGATAAAAAAACGATGGTAATATGTGAAAAAATACATGGTATTACCATGAAAAGCCAATGTAAAACCATGGTACATGTCCAAAAACTATTGTACTGTGTGAAAAATATTACCATGAATAAGCATTGTAAACCATGGTCCATTTCCAAAAATACATGGTATTGTCATGAAAAGCCAATGTAAAACCATGGTATATGTCCAAAAATACATGGTATTGTCATGAAAAGCCAATGTTAAACCATGGTACATGTCCACAAACTATTGTACTGTGAAAATAAATCAGTATGGTAGCATGCCTAAAAGCAAACATGGTATTACCACAGTACCACAGTAGTGACAGATGAGAAACTCTGGGACCAGCAGCACAAGCCTCCTGAATCTCAGGTAAGTGGTGTGTCTCACCTGTGAGATCTCGTACAGTAGTTTGTAATGCTCCTCTCTCTTCTGTAAACTACACAGATTGCAGCCCATCCTCGTCTCGCTCTCCCTCCAGAACGGCTCGCTCACACACAGCGCCTCTCATCCGTGAGTCACCGCACAAACCTGCATGCACAACCGCAGCCTCCGGCATCCGACAGCGTGTGAGAGACCCGCTCGCTCTCACACACACAGGACACGGACACGCCCCCTTCAGCGGCGCAGCCTATGAATAATGATGAGAGGGGCGGGGCTACATCAGTGGGAGGAGTCAGAGAGCAAACAATGAGGCTCTTTTGTGTCAGTAACACTGATGTCACACACACACACACACACACACACACACACACACACACACAGTCAGATTGTGTGTCCTGCGGTGGAGATTTTAAGTGGTTTTTAGTCTTAAACTGTTATTACTGATTGGGGAGACGCAGCTCAAAGTGAAATTGATCTGAAGCTTTTCAATATAATGTGCAAAAAGCAAAGTAGGTCACCAATCAACCCATAGGGACTTCACACACACAACCATACATACATGAAAAATCTATGAAATATGAGTATTATCCATGCACAATTAGCCAAAAGCAATCGCTGGTCATTTTAGTTTTGTGGCTGATCATAAATCTATACTATTTGTAAAACAGGGTTGAGCTGTACAAGCAAACTCAGACACGATAATGTCCAGTTGGTAACCATGTACAAAAACTATGGAATTATGTGGAAAAATATTAAACAACACAGTAAGTAACATGACCAAAAATACACAGAATTATCATTGATAAACCATTGTACAAAAACTGGCTTTGTGTTAAACACAGCAAGTGTCAATACCAAAAATAGAGGATATTACTATTAAAAAAACTATACAAAACATTGTCTAAGACTATGGGACTATGGTATGTATTGTTAAAAAGTACATGGTATCAACCTGAAAACCATTTTACATGTTCAACAATACATGGTATTACCACGAAAAACCATTGTAAACCATGGTAAATGTCCAAAAACTCTAGTATTACAACAAAAACCACTGTAAACCTTGGTAAATGTCCAAAAACTAGGTATTAAGGTGAAAATCCATTGTAAAACCATGGTAAATGTCAAAATATACATGGTATTATCACGAAAAACCATTGTAAACCATGGTAAATGTCCAACTATACATGGTTTTACCATGGAAAAAAACACTGTAAACCATGGTAAATGTCCAAAAACTATAGTATTACCATCAAAAACCACTGTAAACCTTGGTAAATGTTCAAAAACTATGCTATTAAGGCGGAAATCCATTGTAAAACCATAGTAAATGTAAAAGAAATTCACGGTATTGCTGTGAAAAACAATTGTAAACCAGAGTAAATGTCCAAAAACTATAGTATTGTCATGAAAAACCATTGTACACCATGGTAAATTTCTAAAAACTATAGTATTACCATGAAAAACATTTTACACCATGGTAAATGTCCAAATATGCATGGTATTACCACGAAAAACCTTTGTAAACCATGGTAAATGCCCAAATATACATGGTATTACCATGTAAAACTATGGTATTATGTGAAAATACAATCAGAATCAATAGCAAAAAAAAGAAAACACATAAAAAATCTGACACTTTAGGCAAGACACTACAGGTAAATAACAGGGTATTAATGTGACATACTCAGCATCACCATACTTCAGCAGATACTTCATCACAGTATAGTAAGACAAATGTTTTTTTATTGTACATTATCTGAAATGTTATGTTTAAATGTGAAAATGATGCATTATCTAATTAGAAATGCATTAACTTACACAATTCCAAAAAACAAATCTGGACATACAATAAACTAAAGCCAGGTTCAAAATTGTCTTTCATTTTGCTGACACATATTAGATTTAAATGTTTTTACTGAGAGGATTTTGGATTTCTCCTTTTATCACTCCAGAAATCAGACAATACTGTCAATAAAATACATGTTTTTTGGAGTAAAATATTAGTTAAACCAGTGTGAATGACATATGAACAAACCCTTCAGTAAATCTTTCAGAATATAGGTAGGAATAAACTCAAATGTAATTTTAAAAAAAATGTTTGAGTGAATTTTGATGTAAAATCTATTTGACACTTCATAAAATCAGACAATCTCATAAAATCTCATGTTTTAGTGGTGTGGTAGTTAACCACAAGAGCATGACAGAACATCATCCCTGTGAAATCTTTCAGATATAGGTGAGATGAACTCACTGAGCAGAGGTACATCTTTCCTCCAGGAATGTGAAAAACAGAATTAACACAGATTGGAACACACACACACACACACACACACACACACACACACAGAGACAGACACACAGACACACACACACACACACACACACACACACACACACACACACACAGAGACAGAGACAGACACAGAGACAAACACAGAGACACACACACACACACACACAACAGACACACAGACACACAGACACACAGACACACACACACACACACACACACACACAGAGACAGAGACACAGAGACACAGAACACACACACACACACACACACACTGTCATCAGCTGTGTGGATTGAGTAACTGAATCAACCACTGATCTCACCTAGAAATTAATCCCAGAGACAAACAGGAATGTTTTGTTTATCTGATATTTACAGCTCTACATAAAACACTAACATGAACCACACCTGCTCACACTTTTGCTGCATGACAAAAGGACATACACACACACATACACACACCATACAAACCAGACACAAGACAATGAACAAATGTTTTCTTTAGCTATCAAAATTCATGGCCATGTCAATGACAACACACAAATTATTGCATACACAGATACAGATAATTAAAAATAAACAATCAGGTAACAGTGGACTAAGATAAGTAAACAAACCACACTGATGACAGGACAAAGAGAAATAAGGTTTGTGAGAATAAGCTGGAAAGATGCAAAACATAGTGTCTGGCTGTTTGGCGCAATCAGATAAGTAACAGTTAACATAAACGACCATAGATGTAGACTCTTGTGCAACATTGTAATGAGGAGATTTGAGGCACAGATGTCTTCAGTTGCCACATCTCCGATGTTTGAGCTGAAATGAGTTTTCTATGTCCCCTGAGCGTGTTTCAGAGGAGAGGAAAACCTGTTTTCACTCTGATGTTTTGTTCAAATGACCGGCATTGTATCATCAGGTAAGCTCAGTGATTGACTGGTACCTGGTTTCTGGTTGAGTCCATTGTTACCAGCCAGTTTGCCCGGGAGCGTGCAGAAGCTTACTCTACATCCAATTTATTCAGATGCTGCTGCATGTCAGTCACGCCCAAGAGACGCCTGTAGATGTTTTCAGATAGCTATTTTCACAAGTCAGCATCCTTGTTTGTATTGTAGAAAGATTCTGATATTTGAAAAGTCTGATGTTTGTAGGGTATTGCATCATGATCCAGTTATTCACCTCTCTGGCAGGTATCTGATGCAGGACTTTAGGTTGGTTTTGTTAAAGTCCCCAGGATGATCTCATCCAGTTTGTTGAATATGCTGATTTCATCAGATTGAAGTTGCATTTCTTGTGGAGGCATAAACCAGAAGAGGATCATGTAAATTGCAAAAAGGGCGGCAATAATGGAGAGATGTTCTGATAGGCAGCAGGAGCGCGACAGAATGGAGATGTTTGTAAATTTTTGTTAATAAAGCACACTCCACCACTTTATGCAGTGGATCTGTCCAGGAAACAGAGAAGTTATCAGAGGCTTATAGCGGTTTGACAGTAGCAGATGTTTCAGTCAAACAAAGATGTTACAGTCTAATGTCTGTTGGAAACTAACTGGCTAAGATGCATTTATTCTCTAAGGATTGGACATTAGCGAGAGGTACTGGTAGAGGATGTGACCTTCAGTCTGTTGCATGACTCAGCACATGTGTTTCCTTTAAAATTTGGTTGTTCAGGTGGCTGTTGAGTATTCCTGCCACGCTGGTTCCGCTGGATAAAGTGTTCTAATCAGGTTAGTTACTGTCATGCAAAAGTGTTCTTCTGTCACATAATCATTGCAGAGTATATGTATCAAAAGAGAAGTATAAAAATGTGAAACACACATAAAAGCACAATTCTGAGCGGAGCGAACAGGCGACTGAACTCAGCAGCGCCACGTTTGTTATAGAGCATCATGATCAACATGATGCTGTTAAACCTGTTTCACACTCAATCTCCTCCATGTCTTCTGTTGCATTGATAGTGTATCGTTTTTTATCAAGTCAAAGCTCTTTTAGTGTAATTGTACAAATGTCCAGCATCTAATAGTGTTTTATTTGTCAAATATTGAGTGATTTTGATCAAGTAAACGTCAGAATAACTGCAGTCATATTTCCAGATGAACACTTGCTGGATCTGCTCATCAGTATCTTTTGAGGAGCGTTTGTTTCCAGAAGCTTTACTTTCACTGAATGATCTTCATCTCACATCTTCTGAGGAACATTTATTTCCCTCAATCATCATCAGATTGCACTATGTTTGCATTATGTTTGGATCATTTCAATCTCATCTTCGACATATTATTGGAGATATAGAGCGACGGCTGATATTTAGGTCATTTTATGTCAGTATCTGCTCTACTGTTATAAAGATCTCATTGAATTACATTACAATCAAGTATCAACATCTGCAGCAAATTCATATTTTAGCTCGGTTTGAATAAAATTCAGCAGTTATTTCTTCATATTCTCACCATAGCAGAGCCATAAAGCCTTAACAAAAATTGTGCAAAAGGTGTTTAACAAATATTTTCTTTAAAGTTTCAATAAACACCAACAAACTCCAGAAGTAGACAAAAACACCATCAGCATCTTTGGGGTTCACACAGTGAAGGAAGCCTATAGTGAAGAACTGCCTGAATTGTATTTTCTGTGGCTCGTGATCTTGTCGCTGTTTTACAGCTGAACTTGTGACTTTTGTCCCTGTTTAATACTATATTAGGAAAGTTTCTTGTACACACTGTGAGCTTATGATTCAGAGGCTGGTGAAGGAGAACATGAATAAATAAACCCCTCTGAGCCACACGTCGCTCCCGACACTGAAACTCCTCAAAAGTTCATCGTTTCAAAATATTTACAGTGCAAGTGAGATGTTCCATCACCCGCAGAGACACATGTACGACAACATGAATTATTCATGACTAAACAACACAACAACGTATAATATGAGATGTAAATGTGAAGATGCTAATGAAGAGAGCACACTGTTTATTTACATGTGAACTTACTTCTCAGTATTTAAAAGTGTATAATCAGGCAATTCAGAGAGTTGGAAAACATGTTTATCCTGCTAAAACATTGGATAAGATGGTCTGGTTTCACGATTTTAGAGTGGCTTTGGGGAGCAGCTAAACCTTTCTTCAGTTCATTCATCATATTTATGAGAAATATAGATATTTTACTGTATCTCTGAAAACAATTAGGGAAAAAAAAGATCACCTAAATGAAAATTATTGGCTTATCTTTAACTCAAATATTTTTCGCTGGTGTTGAAAAAGTAGATTATACTAACAGACATTGTCCAGTGCTTAGACAACATTTTAAATATATTTAGGCCTAATTTTAATATTTATTTTAATTGCACATCAAACTCCCATCTATTTGTATCACACGGTTTTAACATGCACTAATCGACTTGATGTAATGCGTGTTTGTCATTCATAAATGTAACAAGTCAGATTTCTGTAATAGTACTAATAATCTGAATGTGTTTGAAATATAAAATAACCAGGTTTATATATTTACTTTTAATAAATCATGTTTGTTTCAGTCTTATACATTTGAACTAACTGATTATTGCTTGTTCCACAGCTAGCCATGTTTTAACAAATTTGTATACTTTTGAATAAATGTAATTATTTTCACAATGAACAGATTTATGCTGATTCTAAGAAACTTGAATACATGCATTGTTAAAATATGATTATTTAGATAAAATCATGCAAACCGTTAATAATAAACAATGCAATGTGTTTTTTTTTTGAGTGCAGAAATCGGACCTGTTATGAATCACATTATGTTCATTAGTTTGTGTTAAAAATACTAATCTAAATGGATGGACATTTTATATGTAACTCAAATACATAAAACCTATGAACTGGTATTTTGCACAAATCTACTCACACTTAAAATAAAAGTCCCTCTGGTTCATATTCTGGAGAAGCTCTGAATTTAAAACACGATCATGAAGAACGTCTGACTGTTGAAGTGTTGCAATAAAGCCTCAGTTCTGTGAAGAGAAACACAAAATAGATTAAAACATTCACAAGAAGAGTTAATCTGTTAATCTGCTTTTCCTCATCAAACGTGAACATGCATGAGAGGAAAGTCATTTGACTGAGCTCTGAGGTGAAACGTCACAAAGAAGTCACGTCTGTCGGAGAAACTCTTGAAAGACTTGGTTCAACGGCGAGCTGAAGAAACATGCTGAACTCTGATGTTCAAATGGTTCAGGTCAATGATTCAGATGGTAAGAGAGTTCAGGCCATGCTGGTTTGAAGATGAAGTTAAAGGCTGACGTGAAGGAGTTCGGTTCATATTCACACTCTCTTTATAATCTCATAAAGGATGCTGGTTACGTGTTCAAGATGAGATGAACTTCAGCTCATGACTCCAATCCTCCTCATGTCTTTTGGGTTATCTGGCTTTTCATAACATGCCATTTCAGACTAGTGAAAAGAAAACATCCAATAAATGCATTTAAGTGTTTATTTCACTGCATTTTTTTATTTGCGTCTTTAGATTCGGTACAAATCCATATCTTTAAAGGTTTTTCCTCCACTTCAGCAGAACTTAGAAACACCAAAACTTAGAGTTTTATTCCTCTATATATTCTGAAGATTTTTATTGAAGGGTTTGTTTATATCATTCACACTGGTTTTATTATTGCACGTCATCTATTTGCGTCTGTAGATTTCAATTATATCGTTAATGGCTGTTTTCGCTAAATGAGTTTTTCCTCAATTCAGCAGAACTTAGAAACACCAAAACTTAGAGTTTTATTCCTCTGTATATTCTGAAGATTTTTACTGAAGGGTTTGTTCATATAACACTCACACTGGGTTATACAACATTTTATGCCTAAAAACATGGTGAAATCTATTTTTCAGGCTGTTGACAGTATTTTATGATTTATGGAGCAATAAAAACAGAAATCCAAAATCCCCTCAGTAAAAACCATTAGCTCTAATATGTCAACAAAATGAGAGAAAATGTTGAACTTGGCATTCTCCAGTGTTCATAATTATTTTCTGGAAATGCATGCACATATTAATGCATATTTAATGCTTCGTTTGTGTATTTAAACATGACATTTCAGAATACAATTTTTTTTTGCAATTGTTTATGTAATCAATCTACTGGGGAAGTATAGTGATGTATTTTAGTTCATTTTTTACCCTTTTCACATGGGGTGTCTTGCCTTAAACAGCATTAATAATACAGTTTTTGACATTTAAATCTTCAGTACTATAAATACCACCATAACCGATCATCCTGCGTAGAATAACTATTTACATTTACACATACATTCATGCATTTAGAGGATGCTTTTATCCAAAGTAATCTACAATCCGGTCTCTTTCTGATGAGGAACGGCTCTCAGAAACACTGTTATTTTCAGACATGGAGACTCAGAAAGTGAAAGCGCGTGACCATGTCTCTGCTGATTGGTTTCAGCAGCAGGTGTGTTTCTTCTGACCTCCGGGGTGAAACAATTTTACAAGGCTGTTTTGTAGCCCGGCCGACAGGATTGACTCATAAAATGCTGTATGTTCATGGATGCTGTTCCATAAAATCTTGACACCTACATTTGTTTCTCAAACGACGTGCTTAGAGCCGTGCTTACGGCCGGCGGGGGGAAATTATCCAGCCAGACTTTCTTCTTGACACGACAAAGAAACTTTAAGATTTATGAGAGACAGTGAATTTCCTCAAATCTGTCTAGACAAAATCTTGTGCATTCATCAGAAAGGGTTTGTGCATTCGTATGAGCTGATATTGACTGTTTACTCTGAGTTTAATTTCACTGTTTGGCATTTATCCATCCATACTGATCAAAGTCAACATGAGACAACATTCACAGGCCATTACACTTCAAGAATCTGATGCATTTTAGAGAAACAGGATATTTAATGAGAAAAATTGTGAGCAGGACTTGAGGAATTAATTGGATGGTGAAAAGAAATCGGGTTAAACAAATATAAAATCATAAATTTTAACTTAAAACAATTCTAACATCTTGGATGAGCTGCCAGTGATGTCGAAAAGGTAAAATTGGTTTGTTTTGATTTCATGTTGACTATTTAGATCAGCTCCCATTAGGAGGACATCTGGTTTTCAAAGCAGGGTTAAATGAAACTATAGCCATGTGGAAAAAAATAACAGAAAATGTAATTATTACCTGAACACTGCAAAAGTTACTGGCATAAAGTTTTTATTTTTTGTGTAAGTCATTTCAACTTAAATTACATTAACTCATCAAAATACATTTTCAACTTTTAAAAATGAATTTATACAAGATTCAACTCATGTTTAAGTAATGCAAAAACATATCTTGTTATGATTTACTGATCATGCCATTTTTATTACAGTGAAATAAATGTGAAAAAATATCTTAACACACACACACACACACACACACACACACACACACAGAGTCAAAAATACCACTAAATTACATAACATATTTTTTCTTTTTTTAACTTTAAAATTTTTACCTAAATGTACTTTTACATGTACTTATTACTTAAATTTGAAAGAAAACTGAAAAATTAAAAACATAAAAATTACACAACAGTATTTCCATTTTTCATTTTCTAATTTTCACTTTTAATTCAATGTGTTTCTTGCCATTTTGTAATTATTTGTGAAATTTACTTGCAATTTCTGAGAGAAAATTGTTTCTACACCACAGTGATAACACTGAATCTGTTCTGGTCTGTCATTGTGTTTCCAACTCTGACTGATAAAAATTCAACAGTCCTCTCGGTTTCACCAGATCTTCCTCAAAGCTGTTTAATTCTGCATTGAGCTGCATCTGGAGGACAGATTCATCTACATTCCCTACTCATTTATCTGATGTCATCTGATAATGCCATGCAGACAGCTTTGATTGACACACTTTCATAGAGAACACCAAACGAAAATCAATGAGCATCAGATATTGTAGTGTTTCCTCATGTGTTTCTTGCCATTTTGTAATTATTTGTGAAATTTACTTGCAATTTCTGAGTGAAAATTGTTTCTACACCATTTTTTTTTTTGTTCCAGTGATAACACTGAAATCTGTTCTGGTCTGTCATTGTGTTCACGTCCAACTCTGACTGATAAAAAATTAAACAGTCCTCTCGGTTTCACTCAGATCTTCCTCAAAGCTGTTTAATTCTGCATGGAGACGTTGAGCTGCAGTTTGTGATTCCTCTGGAGGACAGATGTGATCTTTGATAAGAGCCGCTCATCTATAATACAGTGTTACGTAACACATTCCCCTCAAAAACTCATTTATCTGATGTCATCTGGGGCTGCGTCTGACCCTCCGTGTGTTTAATGCCATGCAGACAGAATACACACAGAGCACATTAAGAAACTTCACTTTGATTGACACACTTTCATAGAAAACACCAAACATGAAAATCAACCGTGCGTCTGGATGTTTTGTCCTCTGGGAAATGAGCATCAGATATTGTGAGTGTTTCCTCACAAACAGCTTCTGTGGGATCGGTTGCCATGGAAACTCCTCTGTTTGATGATGCGGATGTCAAAGGACACTTACAAGACATAAGACTTAAAAAATATGAAAATATAAGAAAATATGTCTGAAAGAAACAGGAAATGAAGGAACAGGAAGTCATGACCCTCAAGAAACAGACCATAACACAATGAATAGTACATTTACAAACGATGCTACTACAATATGGATGCTGAGCAGGGCTGGACAAATTAACCTTTCACTAAAAGTGACTAAATTTGTTAATTACTGGCCATCTATCAAAAATATACAAAGTCATAGCTTAAATATATTTATTATGTAATCTGATTCTGAATTAGTTGATCATGCCATAAAATATCATTATTTATGTTTAATATTATGTACATATTACTTTCTTTAAATAATTGTAATAATTTAATGAAATGTAAAAAAATTGTATTGCTTAATGTTGCTTAATATTACTTAATACATACATACACACACATACACTATATATATATATATATATTATATAATTTTCCAATTTAAAATTTTTTTACATTTAAAATAAATGAAAAATATAATTTTTATTATAATAATATTAAATAGATTTACTTATTTGTTTATTTTACTTATACATTTGTATATGTAAATATATTGATTTATTTTTATATAATTTTTTTAATAATTTATATATAATTTTTTGCTCCATTTGTTTTTGCCAAGTCTTTCGCAATTATATATTATTTGTGTTAAGTGCTGTTTTTGTATTATATGTTTAAATATGCATGTATGTTACAGCACATACGACAAAAGTGTGCACATTTTAAAGCAGAATTCAAAGTAGATTACACAAAACTGAAATCCATTGTTCTGTCTGAAGGTTAAGGAATAAATGAAGCTGCTGTATGTTGGCTGGTGAAGTGATTCGTTTGCGTCCTCCTTCATTTGGTCTCTTTTCTTCGGTGACGCAGTGATACTGATGAACGAGTTTTTAGGGAAAGGGTTTGCAGCCTCGAGCTGCTTTAGTCCCCCATCAGCCCTTGCTTATGAGAGCAGGAGAAACTATAATTCATCTCAGACGAGGTTAAAGTCCAAGAGCTCTCCGAGAAACGGTCACAGACCAGCAGACGAGATTCAACGCTACAAATAACCCAAACCTTTCTCACAGAGCGCTACACACATCTGCAGCACAACGTCACGAAGTCCCTCCTTGCCCATTTATTTCATGCTTTCTGCATTGCTGGAGTGCAACGCCAAGGTCACAGGTTCGATTCCCAAGCAATGCATGAACTAATAACACGTGCAGCTTGAATGCTTTGGATATAAGCATCAGCCACATGCATGAATGCAAATGTTTTCATCCTGTGAGCCGCTGATCATGATGAATATACTGTATTATGGCCCTGCTCAAATACAATAGTTTAAACATTAAAAACTAATTCGACTGCACGGGTTTGAGATTTGTGCACTTTACAGCTAATCAGACTAAACCAGCTTAACTCCAGCTTAACAGGCCATGTGTAAAATTACTGTACACCAAAACATAAAAAAATGATGATTGCTGAATTTCCTCACCACTAGTTAAACAAAGATCTGAGACAGCCAATAGACATCCAGCGGTCTCAGCAGCAGCCAATCACAGTTCTAGGCTCACTCATGAATATTTAAATGAGATGATTTATCAGTTTTTATCAGCATCATTTTGCTCTGTAGGCAAATTTAGTCTGAATACATTTAGTTTTTACTGTATATCCTCTCATAGATCACTCCTTTATTAGGTTTGTTACTCCTTTATTTATTCTGAATTCATTACAGCAGAGGTTATTCCTCTTCCTTTTTTCCCGTCCTCTTTTATAAAAATGAATCATTTTCACTCCAATAAATGTGCATTTTAGGAGAAATTGTCTTTTTTACTTGACCTACAGCACACACACAGACACACACACACACACACACACACACACACACACACACACACACACACACACACACACACACACACACACACACACACACACACACACACACACAGATTGATCAGGAAGCCGTTTCTGGCCTGCTCTAGATTTAGTGCTGCTAGTTTTGTCAGTTAATTGCGAGTGTGGAGCGGCCGGGGTCAGAGGTCACGCTCACAGCGGCGGGGTCTCTGCCAAATGCAGCTAATCGCTCATAAAATGTGTCAAGATCCAGATATAACGCTCGGCGGCGATACGGAGGTCACCTCTGCAGCCGGACACGAGGCTGATGGGAAATCACACACGGTCTGTTTACAGCCCAGCATCACACTGAGAAACACTTCTGCCACAGATAAGAGAGGCTAGTTATAGCACACACACACACACACACACACACACACACACACCTCAACACAAGCTTATCTCGTCAGAATTCAGCTCTGAGTTCATGCAGGATCATCTTGAATCTCAAATATTATCCCAGCATTCAGTTCAGATGAGACTAGTGCTCATATTTAAAGACATTATTATCTCGTGCTCTTGATTTAGCGTTTCATTAAAGCACTACATTACAGTGATTTACCACAGGTACAGTATGAGGCATTCATAAACTGCACAGAGAGCTTTTTAACTATGTTTTCCAGTTTAAAAATGCTTCAAACAACATGCATTAATTTGAAATTCATTGCAAAATGTATTTTTGATGATGCCATCATCAACTTGTTTCTTTCATATTTCATACATAAACCTTGCAAAATATATTTTTTAACTGGTTTTCCAGTTAAAATATAAAATGCTTAAAACAAGATGCATTAATTTAGTTTGCCAAATAATTTTTTTTTTTTGATGCCATCTACATTCCTGGTGGATATTCCTGCAGTCAGCATGCTAATTGCATGCTCCCTCAAAACTTGCGACATCTGTGGCATTGTGCTGTGTGATAAAACTGCACATTTTAGAGTGACCTTTTATTGTGTCCAGCCTAAGGCACACCTGTACAATAATCACGCTGTCTAATCAGCATCTTGATATGCCACACCTGTGAGGTGGATGGATTATCTCGTTCACTAACACAGATTTAGACAGATTTGTGAACAATATTTGAGAGAAATAGGCCTTTTGTGTACATAGAAAAAGTCTTAGATCTTTGAGTTCAGCTCATGAAAAATGGAGGCAAAAACGGAGGAGGATTAGGGCCAAGCAATAATAAAAAAAGAAAACCATCTCGAGATTAAAGTCGTTACATTTAGAGAAAATAGTCCAGATAAAATGTTGAGAATAAACTCGTTAAATTACGAGAATAAACTCATTAAATTATGTAAATAAGTTGTTAAATTTAGAGAAAAAGTCGTTAAATTTCAAGAAAAAATTTGAGATAAAATGTTGCAAATAAACTCATTAAATTATGACAAAAAAGTAATTAAATTATGACAAAAAAGTCATTCAATTATGAGAAAATTGTAAGTTTCGAGAAAAAAAGTCAAGATAAAGAGTTTAAATAAAACTCATTAAATTATGAGAAAAAAAGGTGTTAAATTATGAGAAAACATTTTTGTTAAATTATAAGAAAAAATGTATGAAAATTTGAGAAAAATTTTCATATAAAAAGTTGAAATTAAGTTACAAGAAAAAAAGTTGTTAAATTCTGTGGGGAAAAACCACTGTTAAAATGTTGAGAATAACTCTCGATCTGTGTCAGGTCCGTTATATAGAGAACATGACCGAGCTGGATGACTTACTGGAGCTTTACTTTAGGCTTTCTTTCGGTAACAAATTAATTTAGAAATCAGAAATAATTTTTAGCTAATTATAACCGAATAATAATTAGCATACGAACTTTAAAGAGAATTTGTAACAAGATACATCTAAAGTTATTACAAAATCAATTTAATAAATATGTATTTTTCTTGTATAAGGCATTTGAACCTTTCAAAATTGTGTTTGATTTGTGCTCAAAACAAGAAACATCAGACCAATCTTGAAGTGCTCACAACACAACATGACATTAAGCCTGACACCGCTTACATTAAAGCTGAAGTAGGTCTCTATTTGATCTCCTCTGAGCTCATCCTCGTCCTCCTCTCTCGACTTCATCATCACTTCTGACCCTCGATGAATGTAATCAGCTCTAGTTCACTCATCATCCGCCCACATCATTGGTCCTTTCTAATGAATCACTGCTTGAGACAAACACCATTAATAACATCTGATCGTGAGTAAATTACACTGAGCTCATGATGTTATCATTCATTATAATGAGAGAAGAAGACACAGTTTTAAAGATTGATGCGTTTCATATTTTCATGATTTGTGATAAGTCCAACTTGAGTTCAACCACCAATGAACATCTTGTGAAGCCAAGGTGCATGTTTGTATGAAACAAATCCAGCATAAAGATGTTTTACACAACATCCATAATTCATAATGCTTCCTCCAGTTAGAAAGTGCATCTGCTGTCGTCTCTCACATCAAAGTCCAGCCACAGATTTGTTTAGTGCTGTTTTGGACTGTGCAGATTTCTCTCCTGATTCAGTTATTATGGATTATGGATTAATATTTGAGTTAAAAACATATTCATGCTGGACTTGTTTCAGGTTTTGTCTTCTCCAGATGTTAACTGGTGGACTGGAGTGCTGTGGATTATTGTGATGCTTTTATCAGACTCTCGTTCTGACGGCACCCATTCACTTCCATTGGTGCTACATTTCTCCAGATCTGATGAAGAAACAAACTCTAAACTCAGGGGGAGCACATTTTCTTAATCTATTTTTCTATTCTAAAAAAGATTAATATAATCCTTTTTAGGCTGTATCTAATCAAAAATACATTAAAACATTTTTATTTGTAAAATAGTATTGCAGATTATATATAATATGGTATATTAATTTGAATATACTTTAAAATATAATTTATTTCTGTGATCAAATGTGTATTTTCAGCATCATTACTCCAGTCTTCAGTGTCACATGATCTTCAGAAATCATAATAATATGCTGATTTATGATTAATGTTGGAAACTGTTGTGCTGATTCATATTTTTTAGGATTCTCTGATTAATAAAAAGTTTAAAAGAACATCATTAATTAAAAAAAATACATTTTGTGTTACAATATACAATGCTATTCAGATAAACAAAATTATTTATTTTTTATTAAATAAATTAATGCTTTTATTCAGGAGGGATGCATTAAATTAATAAATGTCATAGTAAATATTATATTGTTAGAAAAGGTTTCTATTTTGAACAAATGTCTCTTTTTAACTTTGTATTCATCAAAGAATCAAATAAAAAATATCACAGTTTCCAAAAAATAACACTCATAATAAATCATCATATTATTATGATTTGTGAAGATCATGTGACACTGAAGACTGGAGTAATGATGCTGAAAATACAGCTTTGATCACAGAAATAAATTACAGTTTAAAGTATATTAAAATAGGAAACCGATATTAGAAATTGCAATAAGATTTACAGTTTTTCTGTATTTTTGATCGAATAAATACAGCCTTGATGAGCAGAAGAGACTTCAATAACAACATAAAAAATCGTACTGATCCCAAACTTTTGAGCAACAGTGTGTGTGTGTGTGTATATATATATATCTACTTGCCTGTAAAGGATCCCTTCATTCAACATCTGAACACGTGTCATCTCTTGTGTTGTTCAGATTGAGCTCTGAATGACTTGAACATCATTGCTTTGTGTTTCTAGAAGAATGCATGTAGTTGTGGTTTCTCGTTACACAGGTTGAGCATCTATAACCAAACCAGGGCTGTAATTGAGTTTGAGGGGTCAGGCAGGGGTTGACCGTCTCGTTTCTCAATCGCTGTCCTCTGACACTCAATCCCAGGGTTCACTGCTTCTGTCCGGCGCTGCGGTTTGCCCTCTGAAAGAAGAGGAGGAACACCAAACTAACGTCAGGCTAACGATGACGCTCAGATATCCAACATACATTATTAGCACAGTCGCTCTTAACCAGAGAAATTAGTCTGATGGGTAATAATAAAAAGATAAAATAATAATACAAAAATTATAAAATAATAATAAAAAAGTGTAAAATGTAAAAAATTTAAATAATTAAAAACAATAAAAATATATTTAAAAAAATTACAAAAAATTTAATACAAATAATACTAATGAAAAAAAATATTTTATTATTATAAAAATAATAATAATTCAAATTATAAAATAATAATACATTTTTTTTTTATTCAAAAAATAATAATAAAAAAACTATAAAAACTATATAAAAATAAAAATTACAAAAAATAAAAATAAAATAATAATTATATATTTTTTTATTATTATAAAAATTAAAAAAAATTAAAAGGGGTTGGAGAATAAAACAAATAAATGTATTATATAATGTATTTAAAAGTATAAACAGACGCGACTGGATATTTATTTTACTCTATATTATGTTTATAATATTTTAGAATAGTTATTAGATATTTTTGAATTTTTATTAACTAAGTAATTAATGTTTTTATCCTGAAGGATGCATCTGGTGAATCTGACAAATGCATAAACTTTTCACAAAATGCAAATGTTAAAAATAAACTCACCATATAATTATACTTAATTAGGACTGCAAAATAAGTTTAGAAGGGAGAAGAAAACACTTAATAAATGAACAGAAGGAATCAAAAATAATAAATAAATAAATAAATAAATGAAAACACTAAATAAAGTGGAGAAATAAGACAAACAAATGCCTTAAAACAAATTAAGTATTGAAAAAAACTAAATCAATATTTTTATAATAATATATTCATATGTATATACAATATTTAATGAACATTTTGGCCATTTGAACAATTTAATTATATTTATAATAAAAATTACTATAATGACTAAATTACATTATAACATTATCGTACATAATATTATTTATACATAATATTATTATTGTAAATTAATATGAGAAAAACATCAGTGGAACCAACTGAATATTATGAATAAAATATTAAAAAATATATTTTTACTCAAATCTAACTTGACTCAACAAAATAAAGTCAGAAATCTAAATATAAACTCTTTAATTTCTCCTCAAATTCTCCCAGGATTGAACGATCTGATCTGGAAATAAAGTCCGTTTCTGGTTTCTGCATCTGTATTTGGACTCGGTCCTACATTAAATATGATTATCAGATCATTTCTCCCAGTCTCTTATAAAGACGGATATCCTGAATAAACATGATTCCAGAACAATCTATGAGTCGTTAACATTCATGTATCCCTGTAAACGAGGCTCAGACCACAGGCTTTATGAGGATAAAACAAGCGTACACGAGTCAATCCGGAGCAGAACCCCCTCCAAAAACCAGTTTCTACAGCAGAGCTTTATATACAGATTAATGTCATAAAGACCACCATGTGCTCGTATACACAAACATTTAGAATTGTTGATTTCAGAAATGACTATCATATGAGCCTAGATAGCATTTTATTTTATGAGCATAATATTGTTAAACTTTCTGTAAAAAGCTTTTGTTTAAACATATTTCTTGATATATTACTAAATGCACTTTGGAGACAGACAAAAAGAATATAAATTAATTTAGTCAACTTATACATTTTGGCCATTTTTACTTTTTAAAATACACATTAAATTGTGGGGTTGAATATTTAACCTGAGTCAGCTTTCATAAACAGCTTTTCACAAACAAACAAACACACACAGACACACACACATACACACACACACACACACACACACACACACACACACACACAGACACAAATTCACTCTCTCTCTCTCACATACACACACACACAGTGTTCATTGGCCATTCCCTGTGATGGTTCAGAGATGTAATTGGTTATTTCACACATGTAAGAACTGAACTAGCAGGTCTAAGGGCCACACAACTAACCTGTCATCAGCTACCGGCCCCGTCATCAATCAATTACTATCAGCCCATCACACTCCAGCCATCAGCGTGTGTGTGTGTGTGTGTGTGTGTGTGTGTGTGTGTGTGTGTGAGATCATGTTGAGAGTGTGAGCTGAAGCACATAATAGCAGTCGTCTCTGAGAGCGTCTCTGGTGATGGTGGTGTATCTCAGAGATTAATTAGAGTTTAATATGATTGATGGAGAGCTGTGTGACTCTGCAGACTCACTCAGGAATCATCGTTCCCTCATCTCTGTGTTAATTGGCAGGGAATCAGTGGCATGCAGACGACGGGACGCACTCGAGCCCGTCTGACGAGTGTGTTTGTGTCTGTGTGATTTCACATTGTTCTCTTGCAGTCAGACAGCACAACGTTTGCTTGCTAAATTCATTATAACTTACATTTACATTTAGTCATTTTGCAGACGCTTTTATCCAAAGTGACTTACAATTGGGGAATACATAAAGAGATTAATCTTGAAGAGGCAAACAGACAGAGCAAGTGCTCGTAACACCAAGTCTCAGGCATTGTTCAAATAAGCACTAGCAAGGGAAGAAGAGAAAGATAAAGAGATGTAAATTCAAGTAGTGTTGAAAGAGATGCGTTTTCAGGTGTTGCTTGAAGATTGACAGGGATCCAGCGTTCCGGATAGGGGTGGGAAGTTCATTCCACCAGCCAGGAACGGTGAACGAGAATGTTCTGGAGAGTGATTTTGAGTAGGCGGGGCTTCTGGAGGGGATGTAGATTCGTAATAGTGAGTGGAAGTAGGCGGGGCTTCTGGAGGGGATGTAGATTCGTAATAGTGAGTGGAAGTAGGCGGGGCTTCTGGATGGGATGTAGATTCATAATAGTGAGTGAAAGTAGGCGGGGCTTCTGGAGGGGATGTAGATTCGTAATAGTGAGTGGAAGTAGGCGGGGCTTCTGGAGGGGATGTAGATTCATAATAGTGAGTGAAAGTAGGCGGGGCTTCTGGAGGGGTTGTAGATTCGTAATAGTGAGTGGAAGTAGGCGGAGCTTCTGGAGGGGATGTAGATTCGTAATAGTAAGTGGAAGTAGGTGGGTGCTGAGCCTGTGGTTGTTCTATATGCAAGCATCAGTGTCTTGAACTGGATGCGAGCTGCAACTGGTAGCCAGTGCAAGGAGATAAAGAGAGGTGTAACATGGGCTCTTTTGGGCTTGTTGAAGACCAGTCGTGCCGCTGCATTCTGAATCATTTGTAAAGGTTTGATTGTGTTTGATGGAAGTCCAGCCAGAAGAGCATTGCAGTAATCCAGCCTGGAAATGACAAGGGCCTGGACAAGAAGTTGTGCAGCATGCTCTGTCAGAAAGGGCCTGATCTTTCTGATGTTGTGTAGTGCAAACCTGCAAGATCGAGCAGTCTTTGCAATGTGCTCTTTGAAGGTCAGCTGGTCATCAAAGATTACACCAAGATTTCTGACTGAAGCTGATGGGGTAATTGTTGATGAACCTAACTGAATCGTGAAATCGTGCTGTAGAGTTGGAGTTGCAGGGAAGACAAGAAGCTCAGTCTTTGCCAGGTTGAGCTGTAGATGGTGTTCTTTCATCCATGCCGAGATGAGCCTGAGATCCGTGCAGCTACCATTGGATCATCTGGTCGAAATGAGAGATAGAGCTGTGTGTCATCAGCGTAGAAATGGTAAGAGAAGCCATGTACCTGTATGATGGGAGCCAGCGATGTAGTGTATGTGGAGAAGAGGAGGGGTCCAAGAACCGACCCCTGAGGAACCCCAGAGACCAATTTATGTGCTTTGGATACCTCCCCTCCCCAGGCCACCTTGAAAGACCTACCAGTGAGTCTCAGTTGAATGGTCACTCCTGAAACCTGACTGTTTAGCGTACTTCATAACTTCTTGTTTTTTCTTAGAACAAATTGCAGCAACATACAGTAACTCCACACACTTCAGCTTTAATGCACATTTACAAATTCATCCAGCTTTGATTGATCAAAATTAAATGAGTTTATGCTTAAATGATCCCGCTTTAAATAATATTAGGTAACATTTTCATTCATAAATTACATGCTTGGACATTTTTTACATTTTATTCTTGGAAATCAGAATTTCTTTAAATCAAAAATATAATTTAAACATTGTCCATAATTTTTATTTTTATATCTATTTTTATTTTGTTTGCTTGTAAAAACAATTATATGGTTAAATTATTGGATACAATTACTCAAATTACTATTTTTAATCTTTGAGTTTGTCATGAATATTGCCTTTGATGCTGATATGGTGTAAAATGTTAGGTAGGTAAATATACTGAACAAAATTATAAACGCAACACTTTTTTTTGCCCCCATTTTTCATGAGCTGAACTCAAAGATCTAAGACTTTTTCTATGTATACAAAAGGCCTATTTCTCTCAAATATTTTTCACAAATCTGTCTAAATCTGTGTTAGTGAGCACTTCTCCTATGCCGAGATAATCCATCCACCTCACAGGTGTGGTATATCAAGATGCTGATTAGACAGCGTGATTATTGCACAGGTGTGCTTTAATAAAAGGCCACTCTAAAATGTGCAGTTTTATCACACAGCACAATGCCACAGATGTCACAAACTTTGAGGGAGCGTGCAATTGGCATGCTGACTGCAGCAATGTCCACCAGAGCTGTTGCCAGTGAATTGAATATAAGCCGTCTCCAAAGGCGTTTTAGATAATTTGGCAGTACATCCAACCGGCCTCACAACCGCAGACCACGTGTAACCACACCAGCCCAGGACCTCCACATCCAGCATCTTCACCTCCAAGATCATCTGAGACCAGCCACCCGGACAGCTGCTGCAACAATCGGTTTATATAACCAAATAATTTCTGCACAAACTGTCAGAAACTGTCTCAGGGAAGCTCATCTGCATGCTCGTCGTCCTCACCCGGGTCTCGACCTGACTGCAGTTCGTCGTCGTAACCGACTTGAGTGGGCAAATGCTCACATTCGATGGTGTCTGGCTCTTTGGAGAGGTGTTCTTCACGGATGAATCCCGGTTTTCACTGTACAGGGCAGATGGCAGACAGCGTGTATGGTGTCGTGTGGGTGAGCGGTTTGCTGATGTCAACGTTGTGGATCGAGTGGCCCATGGTGGCGGTGGGGTTGTGGTATGGGCAGGCGTATGTTATGGATAACGAACACAGGTTTATATTATTGATGGCATTTTGAATGCACAGAGATACCGTGACGAGATCCTGAGTCCCATTGTTGTGCCATTCATCCACGACCATCACCTCATGTTGCAGCATGATAATGCAGGGCCCCATGATGCAAGGATCTGTACACAATTCCTGGAAGCTGAAAACATCCCAGTTCTTGCATGGCCAGCATACTCACCGGACATGTCACCCATTGAGCATGTTTGGGATGCTCTGGATCGATGTATACGACAGCGTGTTCCAGTTCCTGCCAATATCCAGCAACTTCCCACAACCATTGAAGAGAAGTGGACCAACATTACACAGACCTCAATCAACAACCTGATCAACTCTATGTGAAGGAGATGTGTTGCACTGCGTGAGGCAAATGGTGGTCACAGCAGATACTGACTGGTTTTCGGGGACACACACAAATGCAGTATATATTTAAGAAAAATATGTTATGTTTATATATTAAATATATTTATATATGATATAATTTATATGAATATAAATATAGACATGCAAATATAAAAAAATATGCTGTATGCGTGTCTTTATATATATACATCATGAATAAATACACACACATATATTATGTAAACAAAAACGTTTATTTTGGATGTGATTAATCGTTTGACAGCACAATGACAGAACAAAGCTCTATTAATGTTAATGCTGGAACGTTTGGTCATAACTTTGAGAGAACGTTCACTGATAGATATTTAAGTCCGACCCTCAAGGAGACACGAGAAAGAGACATAAACGCCTGAAATGCCACATGCAACATTAATAAAGAGCGCAGACCTTTCCTCGCATTGCACTCTGAATATCAGCGGAGACGAGAGAGAGAGAGAGAGAGAGAGAGAGAGAGAGAGAGAGAGACAGAGAGAGAGAGCGAGAGAGAGAGAGAGAGAGAGAGAGAGAGAGAGAGAGAGGGAGAGGGAGAGGAGAGGAGAGGGAGAGGAGAGAGAGAGAGAGGGAGAGAGAGAGAGAGAGAGAGAGGAAGAGGAGAGGAGAGAGGAGAGGAGAGGGAGAGAGAGAGGGAGAGAGAGAGAGAGAGAGAGAGAGAGAGAGAGAGAGAGAGAGAGAGAGAGGGAGAGAGAGGAGAGGAGAGGAGAGGAGGGAGAGAGAGAGAGAGAGAGAGAGAGAGAGAGAGAGAACGAGCGAGAGACCTCGGCCCTCAGTGTGCGTCTCTCATGGCCTGGAGGTAATCTGCTCTTAATTGCAAACTTAGCTCATTTAACATCTGAAGTGGTGCCAGAGAGCAATGCATCAGTATTGGATTCACATCAATCTCTCGCAGGAACCTTTCCAGGAGTTTATTGCGTGTCGATGGATTGTTTGGGGTCAGTTAATTCAAGCCGCAACACCGGACAATAGAAACAGCCTCTAAATGTCAGAGTATCTTCCATGAAGATGATTGACTGAGCCAATGACTAAAAGCAAAGTTAAATGAGTCCGTGTGGAGACGATCGGATCGATCAGGAGCTTCATCCATCACACGCCATGCATTTGAGTTCATCAGAGAAACAGTCCTGCTGACGCCACATCTTCTTATTACCATATCAATATCTATACGCCAACACATCATAACACTTCTTCAACTTCATGCACTTTCACTAATCAGATATTTACAATACAAACGTTTTTATTCCGAAGTATGTCTGTCGTGTTTTCCTGCACAGATATCTAAAAACTCTTAAATCAGCATACTGGACAAGCAAAACGACATGAGTTATTATAATTGTTTTCTAAAAACATTTATCAAAATCAAGTGAGTTTATGTTTAAAACAAGTACAAGTATCTGCCAATGGGGTCAGACAAATAAAGCAGTTTTTCCTTCTAATCCCATTGACAGATATGTGTTCTTGTTTCAAGCTCACACGCTCATTTCAGGATTAGTTAACCCAAAAATATAATGTGTTTACCTTAAATTCATCCAAGATAAGGATGAGTTTGTTTCTTCATCAGATCTGGAGAAATGTAGCATTGCATCAGTGTCTCAGCAATGGAAGTGAATGGGTGCCGTCAGAACGAGAGTCTGATAAAAACATCACAATAATCCACAGTCCAGTCCATCAGTTAACATCTGGAGAAGACAAAAGCTGAAACTAATCCAGCATTAAGACGTTTTTAACTCTAATATAAGTCGATAATCCATAATAACTCTTCCTGCAGTGAAAAAGTGTTCTGATCTGAATCAGGAGAGAAATATGCACCGATCAAAACAGCTCCAAACAAATACGTGAGACAACAGCAGATGCACTTCATCACTTGAGGAAGAGTTATTATGGATTATACACTTTAATGGACTATTTTTGACAGCAGCAACGGTTTAAAGTTATAAAACATCTTAATGCTGGATTTGTTTAATCTTTTGTCTTTTCAGATGTTAGCTAATGGAAAGTGGATTATTGTGATGTTTTTATAAGACTCTCATTCTGACGGCACCCATTCACTTCCATTGCTGAGACACATGTCTCCAAATCTGATGAAGAAACAAATCTCGGATGACCTGCATGCGATCACACCTTCAGCGCATGTTCATTTTTGGTGAACTGTGCCTTTAATTGTGGCGTGAGATTGGGGTTCCTCCGGCGCTCCCAGTAATGACTGTGGTGTTTGAGTGGCTCTGAGTGTTCATATCCACAGCACTCACAGAGGTCAGCGCCGGCCACACATCATGTCTGAGGACCTTCATGAAGGTTGAGAAGCTCTTAAGTGCAGACACTTCATCAAACGCGCTTCTGAAGAGTCAGTTATGAATTCATGAGCAGATTCGGTTCAGTTTAACAGCACGGAGGCTGAACAAAGACCTGTATCTCTACAACATGCACACACTGATATAAAACCACGTGCCTCTTTAAAACCTCTCAAACAAGACCAGAATCCAGGGTGATTTTTAATGTGTTTCATTCATCTTGCAATTAATTATAAAAGCATATAACTGCATATTTTCTCATTCAGTTGTATTTTGTACATTATACCGAGTGAGTCTCACAAAAGCATCTGCATTTTTATTCCTACTAAAGTAGAAAAATAATGCTGAACAAAGATATATATATATATATATATATATATACATATATATATATATATATACAGGTGCTGGTCATATAATTATAATATCATCAAAATGTTGATTTATTTCACTAATTCCATTCAAAAAGTGAAACTTGTATAATGTATACATTCATTCCACACAGACTGATATATTTCAAGTGTTTATTTCTTTTAATTTTGATGATTATAACTGACAACTAATGAAAACCCCAAATTCAGTATCTCTAATCTAATGTTTCTGATTCTCTCGGGGCAAACGCAAGCATGTAAACGCTGCTCAGATGAGAGCTATTAGCAGGATTAAACAGCACGGCTGTGACTCGTGGCAGAATCATGCACTGGGATCATTTGTGTAACGCACACTGACAAAAGAAAGAGAAAGAATCTGCCATCCATCATGGAGCAAACGGCCCTCGAGCGACCCAAACCGCATCTGCTGTCGGCCGTACACAACACAAGAGTACAGACTCATTCATAAAGCACACGCTCAGTCAGATCCGATCCTGTTAATAGTGACAAACACATCAGGATTCATACGCATGTGCACTATCTTTTCATGTGCACTGACTGTGTTCAGTACACCACATACTAATAGTCTAGTAATCAGATTAAATCAATAAGCATTCATGCAATGAAACATATGCATCATCTGAGAGCTGAATAAATAATCTTTCCATTGATGTATGGTTTGTTATGATTGGACAATATTTGAAAATCTGGAATCTGAGCGTGCAAAAAAATCTAAATATTGAGAAAATCATCTTTAAAGTTGTTCAAATGAAGTTCTTAGCAATGCATATTAATAATCAATAATTAAGTTTGATATATTTACTAAATATCTTCATGGAACATGATCTTAATATCCTAATGATTTTTGGCATATAATTTTGGCCCATACAATGTTGCTTCAATTATACATGTGGTGCTTATGACTGCTTTTCTGCTCCAGGGACATATTTGGTATTCAACCACTAAAAATCTGGGAAATAATTAAACAATTTGCACATGGAGCCACATTGAGAGCCACATATCTGTGCAATCCACGCATCTGTATTTAATGCATACTAGTGCACATAACTGCTGGCATCAGCAAGCACTGCAAAATAATGATTTTCTTTTGAAATCTTATAATTCAGGCTTTCCCCAGATGAAATGCTAAATGCAAATAATTGTTTTCCTTGCAATTCTGAGTTTATATCTCATAATTATGGCTCTTTGTTTCTGACACAGACAAAAAAATGGCAACTTTTTATATCACAACTTTTTCTTGCACTTGCTAGATTATATCACAAAGTGCATGCTTTGAGACCAAATGTGTAACCACAATGTGAGACCCCACCTGTGCAATAATCATGCTGTCTAATCAGCATCTTGACATGACACACCTGTGAGGTGGATGGATTATCTCGTTCACTAACACAGATTTACACAGATTTGTGAACAATATTTGAGAGAAATTGGTATTTTGTGTTCATAGAAAAAGTCCCAGATCTTTGAGTTAAGCTCATGACAAATGGGGCAAAAACAAAAGTGTTGCATTTATAATTTTGTTCAGTGTATATATAGTTAAAGACAAGATTCTTAGAAACCAGAAACAAACGTTAGAGGTTTGTATGGATCACCAACACTGACTAAGCAATAGCAATCCTTTACTCAGCAAACAGAACAAGCATTAATACAAAAATATTACACTTGAATCATGAATTACAGACAAACCATGACCATATTGTTGTGATACGTTTTCATTAAACCCCTTCAGTCCTGACATTGAATTTGTGTCTCTGATTACAGCTGATAAGGAGTAAAATCAATGCGTGTTAAATCTTTAAATGTCACCATAATCACAGCTAACAGTAAATCCATGAGCAAACGCTGAATTACCACTGCAGTGCATTGAAACACCGTCCCTAAACAAGCATGAGAGTGTGACTGACAGCTTCAACACACACACACCGACACGTCTTAGCATGAACGCATAGGGAGAGATACTTCACTGAAGGCAGATACGCGAGTATCACACACAGACAGACAGACAGACAGACAGACAGACAGACAGACACACACACAGAGACACACACACACAGAGAGAGACACACACACACACACACACACACACACACACACACACACACACACACACACACAGAGACACACACACACACACAGAGAGAGAGACACACACACACACACACACACAGAGAGAGAGAGACACACACACACACACACACACACACACACACAGAGAGAGAGAGAGAGACACACACACACACACACACACACACAGAGAGACACACACACACACACACACACACACAGAGAGAGAGACACACACACACACACACACACACACACACACACAGAGAGACACACACACACACACGATGCGTGTTCACTCTGTAGAGCCCAAAAGAGACTCAACACATTAACATCACTGAGCTGAGAAACACAGAACAACTGATCTAATTATCTAATAATTAATTAACTGTTGTGTTGTGCATCTGTTTAAAACACTTGATTATTTGGACCAACAGAAGCTCAACAATATCCCCCGCCTCAACTTTCTGGCAATGTTGGTTATAAACAAATATTCTTCATTACATTAACAGAATGTTTATTCGGAGTTATCTGGTTGTTAATAATTAGGCCATCAATATAGTCTTCCCCTGGCCACAGGTCTGAAATTAACGAGGACTTGGGGCAAAAATGCCACCAAATTGGACAATTAAACTAAATCTATTAAGATATCACAAATAAAGTTAAAAATAAAATGAAAAGTGTCAACTGCAGAATTACATTTTAATGATGTATCAAATTATGCATTTTTACAGTGTTGCGCATTATATCCAATCACACATGATTCTGTTGAGCTTATGAATGCGATGGCCAATCAGAGGCGTTCCGATGAGTCACCGCTGAAACACCGGAGTTGTGTTGTGTGAACGCTGAATTAACTAAACTCGCGAGTTCTCTCATCGTAAACAACAAAGTGCACTTCTAATGTTTTTATTAAATTATGATCACATAATATAAAAATTCGAATTAAAATATACAATTATATTATGTGACATTACACCGTCATTGAATATTAATTTAAAAAAAAATCACAATTCTGACTTTTTTCGCAATTGCAAGTTTACGTCTCACATTTCTGAATTTCATGATATTAACTATAAACTCTGCCTTTTGTTCTTGCGATTGAGAGTTATATAGTTAATTATAAACTCGCAATTGTAAGAAAATAGACTATTTCACCTCAGAATAGGACTTTATAGTTTGTGAGTTCATATTGTTACTATGACTCCTAAAACCCCAACAAAGAAAGGGACACACGCGGATATCAAACATAACAAGATTTATTTACAAAATAGGGAAACAATCTAATAGTATTGTTACCGTCAGTGAAATCAGTGATGTAGAGAAAGGTGCATGCATGATATGTAATGTACTGTGGCCCTGGTGCAAAAATATGACAAAGCAAATAAAGTAAACCAAAACAAAGGGCCCCGGAAATGTACCGGAATGGCTCCTTATAAAAAGACAAGACGATGGGGAATCCAAGTGTGTGTGATGAAACCACTTAATCAACCATCTTCCAAATGCGGGGGGGTTAGGGAACGCCTACTGGATCGTCAGAATATTAAAAGTCAGAGATATAAACTCGCAATTGTGAGCAAGAGTAAGAATTATAAGATAAAAAGTCACAATGACCTTGTTTTATTTTTATTCAGTGCCATATGTGCTTGCGTAAAATACGGGGCTATGATGTGCATGTTAATAGACTACAATAACATTAGGCTAATTTTAGCCTAACCCTGGAGTTAGGCCTGTGGCCTTCAATTAGGCCATAAATCGGTGTGTCATGTGACCAATTCTAATGTGGTAAGTTTGAATGTGTGGTTCAGATCTGTGCTGGAGTAATTCACACAGGTTTGAATGACACGAGAGTGAAGGTTCGTTACTTAATCAGCATTGATGGCTCCATGAAGAACCTTTAACATCAATGGGATCTTTCCAAGGTTCTTTATTCTTTCATTTAAAATGAAGAAAAAAAGAACGGGTCATCATTTGGGAACCAAACATGGTTCTTCTATTCAAAGCATCACATCGAGTGCAGTCCTTTAACACATCTGTGATTAAACCTGAACTCTCACTAGCTCTTTTCTTGAATTTTTAAAGATGCGCTCCGCTGGGAATCACAATCTCCAGCATGTGTGGCCGCTTCCATCATCCTGATGTAATGACATTGGGATATATAATAACTCAATCTCAGGATTGTTAAGATCGATACCTAATCCATTCTGCTGCAGGAGCTCTTCAGCAGCCCAAGAACAGCTGTGTGTTTATCTCCACGACACGAGGCCAGAGCCGTTCATCAGCTCCAGATACCAGATACTGTCCACGATAAGACCAGAGCCGAGCGTGTTGTTCCTCCCTCAGACTTATCAGCTCGGGAATCAATATGACACGCTCACACTGGGCCAGATGAATATCTGTCATTTCCAGCTGCTGTTCAACAAGAACCTCACTGAGTCTCATCATAATTAGACCAGATCAACTATAAAACTACTGACCTGAAAACCTGCTGAGATGTTGATTACTGCATGATTTAATAAACCATAAAGACGTCATAACACACCATTACACTAAACGAATAGCTGGATATGAAGACAGCCCGCCTCGCATCATCAGTTATAATATATTTTATTCAATAGGACTTTTAACGATCATTTATATTAATAATGCCTTACAGTCTGAAGGAAATAGTGTTTTGTAATAAAGACTTAATTATATCAGCACAATCTTTCAGAACAAAGCAAGATTTTCACAATGAAGTTACATTGCAAAACATGATTACTCTGTATTCTTGTTTTCTAGTACAAACACCTCAACATACTTAAATCAAAATAAAATGGAGAATATTAGAGATGACTAGAGTAGGATGGAGAATATTAGAGTTGAGTAGTGGAGTATACAGGGTAAAAAAGACGAGTGGAATATATTAAAATGGAGTATATCTTAGCATGAAAGAATAGAACAGAGGAGTATAAAAATAAATTAGAGTACATTAGAGTTGAATAGAGTATAATAGAGAAGAACAGAATAAAGTAGATTGGAGTATAAAAGTGTAGAACTGTAGAATTTATGTATTATATTAGAACTGAAAAGAAAAGAATGGAGCGCATTAGAATTGAATATAGAAGAATGGAGAATAAAAATGTAGAAGAGAGTAGAATACAGTAATAAGGAATATACTAGAGTTGCATGAAAGAGTAGAATGGAGTATAAAAGAAAAGAAGGACAGATTAATACACTTAGGATCAAAAGTGTAGAATTTAGTAGAATGGAGTATATTAGAGTTGAACAAAGTAGAATGTAGCATGAAAGAGAAGAACATATAATAATAAAAACAGTAGAATGGAGTATAAAATTGTAAAATTGTGTATAACACTAGTGTAGAACAGAGTAGGATTGAATATATTAGAGTTGAACAAAGTAGAATGTAACATGAAAGAGAAGAACATAAAATAATAAAAACAGAGTATATTAGAGTTGAATATAGAAGAGTATACAAGATAAAGAACAGAGAAGAAAAGTAGAATGTAACATGAAAGAGAAGAACATAAAATAATAAAAACAGAGTAGAATGGAGTATAAAATGGTAAAATAGTGTAGAACACTAGTGTAGAACTGAGTATAATTTAGTATATTAGAGTTGAATATAGAAGAGTATACAAGATAAAGAACAGAGAAGAAAAAAGTAGAATGGAGCATAAACGTGTAGAAAACGTTAGAATTTATTAGAATGGAGTATATTAGAGTTGAAGGGAGTGTAAAAGAGCAGAAAAGAGAAGAATACAGTAGAATGGAGTATATTATAATTGAGTTGAATAGAGTAGAAAGGTATAAAAGTGAAGAATAAAGCAGAATGGAAAATAGCAGAGCAGAAAATATAGAGTGTATTAGAGATAAATAGGAAGGTATGTAAGAGAGAGGAACAGAGCAGATTGGAGTATAAAAGGGTAGAACAGAGTAGAATATAGAATAGAATATAGAAAAAATTAGTATATTAGAGCTGAATAGAGTATAAAGGTGTATAAAAGAGAGGAACAGAATAGAATAGAGCATAGAGTAGAATATAGAAACATTGAGTGTTTTAGAGCTGAATAGAGTATAAAGGTGTATAAAAGAGAGGAACAGAATAGAATAGAGCATAGAGTAGAATATAGAAAGATTGAGTATATTAGAGCTGAATAGAGTAGAAATGTGAATAAAAGAGAGGAACAGAGCAGATTGGTGTATAAAGGGTAGAACAGAGTAGAATATAGAAACATTGAGTATATTAGAGCTGAATAGAGTAGAAGGGTATATGCTAGTTGAACAGTAGAATGGAGTAGATTATAGTATAATATTATAAGAGAGTAAAAGTATTTTTATCTTATGTCACCTTGCTTCTCCAGTAAATGAAAATGATTTCTCAGTGTCTCAGCATCAGTAACAGTGATCTTGACTCAGTAAACACGTCTAAGTGTGTTCACTCTCATTCACAGGCTTCAGTTTCAGAAATATGAATCACAGTCCATGCAAACAGTAATGAAGTGCCGCTAATGAGCTGTCACACATAATTCACACAGAGTCCAGTTCGCTAATTGCTAATTAGAAAATGCGGAGGAGTTCTAAATGAACTAAAGCCACTCGGGCCGTTTGTCACATCCTCTGATTAACTTCAATTAGTTCATCAGCACGAGATGTTATCAGTGGCATGAGCTCAGATCTGCATGTGATGTGATTGTGAGTCTGTGCAGGAAGTGATTGATGCCATGGTTTCCTGCACTTCCTGTTTCAGGAAGAAAATGAGAGCTCAGCGTCTGATCTCATCTGTCAGAGGATCACAGTGAAAACAAACGCATCCCAACAGGGTCTGAACACAGTCAAACTCAAGTAGAACATTACTGCTCTTACAAGTGATATATTCAAAAGAAAAATAAACCAAGTAAATAATTCAGATATTCGTATTGTCATTGCTGCTCTACAAAAACACGTGAACATCACAATCAGGTCCCTTCACTTCTTATATACAAAACAGGGTTATTATTGTTAAAAAACATTACTTCAAATAAAATAAATATTAACTTCAATAAAATTATATATAAAAGACATCAAACATTTTATTTTAGCTATTGCAATGGCCAGATTCCTCATTTTCGTTTAATTTAAATACTAAAATAACTAGAATTATAGACATATTTACAAATAACAAGATTGACAAGCACAACAAAATTCCTAAAACTTTAACTGAAAATAAAATCAAAATAGAAAACTCAAAATGTGAGCATCAATGATATTAAAATATCACTGGAGCAAAACTATTAATGTGATCTCAAAACTTCAACTACATTTATGCATTTTATAAAGCATATGCATTCAACTAAAGATCCTTCACAAATAAAAACAAGAGAGAGAGAGAGAGAGAGAGAGAGAGAGAGAGAGAGAGAGAGAGAGAGAGAGAGAGAGAGAGAGAGAGAGAGAGAGAGAGAGAGAGAGAGAGAGAGAGAGAGAGAGAGAGAGAGAGAGAGAGAGAGAGAGAGAGAGAGAGAGAGAGAGAGAGAGAGAGAGAGAGAGAGAGAGAGAGAGAGAGAGAGAGAGAGAGAGAGAGAGAGAGAGAGAGAGAGAGAGAGAGAGAGAGAGAGAGAGAGAGAGAGAGAGAGAGAGAGAGAGAGAGAGAGACAGATAGACAGAAAACAACAAGTATTTGACTCACCATTCCTGTGTTTGTACTCGACTCCTCCAAGATGAATCCACACAAATGACTGTAAACCCATCAGACATCAGTCATATTCCTGCATAATCTGTAGAGTATCATGAAGCATTCAATGTTTGGCTGGATTAACTCTATTCACTCAAGATGGCTGTTCTCAGGTACTTCCTTAAAAGTCCCCTGCACTTCCTGCTGAGCAGTAAACTTCACATCCTCAGCACACACAGGGAAGAAACACAACATCACCGCATGGCAACTTTCATTTTCTTTCTCTTGTGTTTTTATTTGATTTAACTTTGTTTTGTCTGGATTATTTTTATTTCATCTCATTTTATTTTTCTTCAATTTATATATATATTGTTTTTACATCATTTTATTTTGTTTCTTTGTCTAATTTATTTTCATTTGATCTAATTTTGTTCTAATTTAATTTGATCTAGTTTTTCTTCAGTTTCTATTTTGTTTTTATTTTTATCAAATTTGATTTTGTTCTTTGCCTGTTTGATGTCTATTGCATAATAATGAATGATATAAATCAGTATATTATTATGATTTCTGAAGATCATGTGACACTGAAGACAGCAGTAATGATGCTGAAAATACAGATTTGATCACAGGAATAAATTATATTTTAAAATGTATTAAAATAGAAAACATTTGTTTTAAATTGTAATAATATTTCAAATAGATACAGCATTGATGAGCATAATAAACTTCTTTAAAAAACTTTAATCCCAAACTGGACTGCAGTGTATTATACTGTAAAAAAAAATTCTCGGGTAACCTAAAATGTACATCATTTAGTTCAAATCAAGGGTCAAATCAAATATAAATAGCACATTAAGGTTAACAGTTTCACACTTTTGTGTGCGCGCTGTACAGGTCTGGTATAACGAATGTTTGACCCAGATGTCCCCCAATAGAGAAAAGTTTTGCTCGGCAGGAGAATAAATTAGAGGGAACATTGTTTCCCGCTGCAGGCCAAGTGACTGAAGATGAATATAAATGATCTTAATGCTTCTTTATGGTTCATTTACACTTCTTGCTATATTTTATTCATACAACAGGAAGCATAATGTGGAAAAACTGCTGAGTTGTCATGTGCCGAGTGAGATAAAGGCATTTCTGAACGCTAAAGATGAACTTCTACATCTGAGAGCGATGAAAAATGAACACTTTCAATACCACAATTTCAGATGCTAGTAAATTACACTAATAATTACAAAGAAAACACATTATATTGAAGTAGAAATACAGTTATCTTTTAACAAATCATTTATGTTTTTGCATGGTTTTGTTTCCAGGATCCCGGCAGCGTTTGTTTGTAAACAGTCACTTCATGCATTAATCATGAGGGGGCGGGGCCTGAGCTTTGACTGGCGCCTGAACAGCCAATCAGCAGCCAGTATTACAAACAGCACAGCATTATAACCCGAAACAAGAGACTTAAAGAGTGTGATGATGATGATGGGGCATAAAGTCGTACCTTCTTTTTATTTTTCTGCTCTTCTGAAAAATTCATTAAGCAGATCACAATGTGTTGAGGTGAACTTTAAGCCACCGTAAACCCTCATAACCACCTCTCATATAAAACATATGCATGAAATCACGAGGAACCCGTCCGATCTGACTGTCCTGCCATGACAACCCAAAGCAATTAAATTCATATCTTATGAGCTTCTCCATCTCATTCCTCCCACATCCGTCTGAAGGAGCAGCTGGTCGCTATGCCAACCCTTTGCAATAAAACTCATAACTTAAGCAGATATTTGGTCTGTGATGGGGCTTATGGCATTTATGATTCCAGCAGACGTTTCCAGCGTGACCAAAACAAACAGAAATGGATGTGAAATGAATTTTTCTGCAGCAAAAGTGCTCACCTGTGCAGAAGATCTGAACCTCGAGTCTCCCGATGCAGAAGAAAGTGTGCAAGTCCATAATATTTCTCTCAACCCACCTCCATACAGACCCAAAAACTGCATTTCTGTTTATGCTGTATACTAACTATGACAAGCTGCCCGTTTTGATCATTTTTATTCTGTTAGATTATTTGAATACGTTCTAAACAAATAAATAAGTAATGGGAAAAATAGATATCATGGCAGTTTTCATTATATTTCTTAATCTTTTAACTCAGATTATTTAAAGGGGTCATCGGATGAAACTTTATTTTACAAGTTGTTTGAACATAAATGTTTGTTGAAGTGTGTACACATCCATCCTATAACGATAGAAATCCACCCAGTGTTTAAAAAATCATCTTTCTCAAATCAAGAGATTCCTGTCAGAATGATGTAGTTCTGTACTGGCCCCGCCCACGATAGTTGATTGACAGGGCCGTCTTACCTTAGCCCCGCCCCCTGAGTGAGCTGAGAGCTGTCTGTCTCCGGTGCAGGGAAGACACGATGTCTTAGATTGAGCGATTGAGGTGTTTTGTTGTTGGATGTAATAATGAATATATCAGTCGTCAGTTACTCCTGACATCTGAGCCGCTGAAGACACAGAGGATTAACGTTACATTCGTTTTAAATTGAATGCTATGTTCCCCGATCTACATAAATACATCTATGTTCACCTGAATCATTCCGTGATCCAGCTTCATCTACAGAAGAAGTGAGTATAAGGGTTTTTATGAATCTGTGCAAATCACCTTTCCTAATAATGTGCTAGTTAGCCAGTTTCTCGGCTGAAGTTTAGTATGCTCCATAGATATATACCTAGATGCCTCATTATGGACTGTTTCTATGGGCGTGACATAAAGAGATTTTGGAAGAGGTCTGTGAGTCTTTGAGCATTGACTGTATAAACTACAACAGCAAGTTATACGCATATGTTTGAATATTCAGTTATTATATGGTGAATGCGAGATGGCTGACTGTCAAAATATCTGGACGGTCGAATAGGGATACATATCATTCTGCACACACACAGGAAGAGAGACAGTGTTCTGATGATCCCTTTAAATATTCAAATTGATTAAAAAGAAATAAACAAACGATATGGGGGGGGTCATTGCAGGTGTCATTATTTTCATTAAACGTTTGAGCATTTTATTTCAGTTAGATTATATTAATATTCAAATTTGGCAATATATAAATAAACAAACAACAGTTGTTAAGGGAGAAAATATAAAAATCATTGCAGTTTTCATTGGTTTCATTAAATGGTTTTAATTCAGTTTAAACATACACTGTAAAAAATATATATGATTATTAAGTCCTTGCAAATTGTGTTTTACATCAACTAATCAAAATAAGTTAAGCAATTTCAACTTTTTGTTTTACAAGTTACAACTTAAATTATTAACCAGCTTAAAAATCAAGTTAAAATGACTTTCAACTCAATGTAAGTTTTTATGGTGAAATAGATGGACATTGTTTAGAGTGTAATCAAAACCAGACAGATAGAGCTCACTCTCCTCGATGACCTGGTCCCCAACCGTTGTGAGGTCTATAGTGACCGTAGGGTCAAAGGTCAGGCCTGTAATCTGATGTGAACACACATCTTCAGGATGAAGTCTGAAGTGTCGTATCGTGACATTTACCCACCGCACAGACGCCAGAAACATCACTGACGCTCTTCATTATTCTGTCATCAATAATACAGCGTCACATTCACATCACATCTGTCCATCTAATCATCCATCCATCCATCATCTGTCAGAACATTGACTGTTATCATGATCAGTATGAAGAGAATAATTCTGATGATTCGGTGAATTGAGTCTCAGGGCAACACTATCATTCTCCAGCTCGTCTCTGTCCTCTGTGCACCGCACTGGAAATGATTTGGCATTAGACAGGACTACTCATTAAAATCTCTGTTAAGCAGTGCATAAACTCCATCTTTCCTGGATACATGTGCGTCAGTAACCAGATGGGTAATGAGACTGATCTGTGCAGTGTGAGACACACAGAGGACCTCTGGGTGTTTCTGAGGATGTTATGTTTGTGATGGAGAAACAATGTCTGAATGTATGAATGTTGGGGAGGAAGCAGTGAGCGTTTTACTTTCAAGGCATGAGAGGCTTTTGTTGGAGGAAAATTACTTAATATATAAAATATAACAAACAAATCTATATGTGATCGATTCGTGCGTAAGACTGTAGATGATGTGTTGAGCTTCATCATCACTAGATTAGATTAGTGGGCGGAGCTTCTGCTAACTGCTCTAATGTGATTGGTTAGCCAGAGCTTCTGAAAATATGATCACAAATGTCAATTTATATGGACATTATAGCATTATGGAGGGCATAATGTGTGCATATAAACATATAATTCAGTTCCATACTCCATCACTGTGTGTGTGCACAAACCAGAAAAATAGAGCCAGTTATTTGAAGTTTTGTATGAAATATAATATTTCATAATATATTTTTTAATAAAAATAGCTAAATCACTCACATCTTGAACAGAGGAGAGACAGAATCCAGATGAATGGGACTGATTACAGAGTAAACATCGTTATCCACCGGACATCAGAGACATCATTAATGATCTCTTAGTTAATTCAATCTGAATTTGATAACGGCCTGTGAAAGTGACTATTATTAATAATATAAAACATAGTAGCAAATAAAAGATATATTTTTGTGTTGTTCTATTATAATAGCTAGAAATTGTTAAGCGCAATAAAAATTATTATAAAAGGAAACCAGATATAAATATAATTGGTTTAAATTAATGGTATAATATATATATATATATATATATATAGCACAACGTAACACAAAGATTTAAAAATAAAATATAGATTTTTTTTATAGCATAAGTTAAAGCTGTTTCATATGCCTTTAAACCATGTCAAAATTAAATAAATCATATAAATATAAAAAAACATTAATATTATATATACACTTAAATCTGAAAACCATGTACAAATGCAATTAAAAAATAAAATATAAATAATATTACATTTAAAAATATATTAATATACACTTAAATCCAACAAACATGTAAAAATGAAATAAAACAGATATCAATAATATTAAATCTGTATTGATTTCAAAACTGAAGCTGAAGTGATATTAGACTAATATAAAGTGTCTCTCATTAAGCCTGACTGTACTCGACTCTACGCTAGAGTACAGTAAATCACATCCGTTCATGTCCGGATCACAGAGAGATTGATTTGATTACTCTGTTAACCTTGATAAGGACGGAGCGGCGTCTCTGCACCGTTTATTAGGTATTTTATCATATTGCTGTTATTGACAACTTATAAAATCAATAATGCACTGGAGATTGTGTTTCTAAAGCACATAATACAGCTGTCATAAAAACACTGTTATTGCTTTCTTCTATCAATAATCAATGAGTTTCACCAACAAACCAATATAAGTTCCAATATTTAAGCATTCTTTCATTTTTGATCATATTAGTGGGCGTTTCAAGAATTGCACACATTATTCCAGTGAACTAGCAGTCTTTAACCTCATGAAGCAACATTTATGGATTATACAATTATAGTTTGAAAACATTTATGCAAACTCTATGGACATGAACTTATGCTCTCCGTTTAATGACATCCAATAACAATAGACTTTGGCTTGTTTACTTGGGGTTTAAATACTTCATAAGTGAAATATTTCTGACACAATCAGATGAAAACAAAACTTGAACAGATCTGAATTATGACTGATGAACTTCACATCATTAACAGGTATTTTCTGTTTATTACTGAGAAGCTGCTTGTACGGGACTTGATTTGATTTTGCCTATTGTCAATATTATTGCTGTTAATACAATACAAAGAATTGAATGTTTTTTGTGTTAAATAGATTAAATTTAACTAAAACAATACATTTTATTTTAATAAAATACAAAGAATTGAATGTTTTTGTGTTAAATAGATTGAATTTAACTAAAACAATACATTTTATTTTAATAAAATACAAAGAATTGAATGTTTTTGGTGTTAAATAGATTGAATTTAACTAAAACAATACATTTTATTTTAATACAGATGACAAAAAGAATTGAATGTTTTTTGTGTTAAATAGATTGAATTTAACTAAAACAATACATTTTATTTTAATACAATACAAAGAATTGAATGTTTTTTGTGTTAAATAGATTGAATTGAACTAAAACAATACATTTTATTTTAATAAAATACAAATAATTGAATGTTTTTTGTGTTAAATAGATTAAATTTAACGAAAACAATGTATTTTATTTTAATAAAATACAAAGAATTGAATGTTTTTTGTGTTAAATAGATTGAATTGAACAAAAACGACACGTTTAAATCAGTTCTTGGACATTTAAACATAAATAATCAGTATCAGAAATCTCTTAAGATCATAATCAAGATCAGACGTGTTTTCTAAGACAATAGAATAATGTTTTGAATATGAAACAGATATTTTGTAGCTGAATACGGCTCTTAAAGTGACCCCAGATGACAAAAATAATTTCCATAAAGTTATGAAGACATTATTTCTGAGTGTTCACAGTAAAAACATGTTTTCTTGTTTATGTGAAATCTTGCTACATTGTAACGTTTGAATCATCTCTGAACATTCTAAAACGATATTCTAATGTTTCAGCAGAAATATGCTCCAGGAGCGATGTGTAAATAATCCGATCACGTCAGACGAGCACTAAAGCAAACTGAGTGAACTAATACAGGAGACATGTTTCATCAAAGACTGAGTATAAAGCCTCACTGGATGCAATTAATGTGATATAGAGCGCTTTCCATCTAATTACTGACTCTTAAATAACAGCTGAAATAATACAAAAATAATTAAATCAATAATCCAATAATTAAAAAGAAATGAATAATTAAAATACATAATTAAATAATAATACAAAAATAATGTTATTAATAATTAAAATCAAGAATTAAATTAAAAATAATAATTAAATCAATAATTAAAATAATGAAATACAAAAATAATGAAAGGAATAATTAAAATAATTAAATAATAATAATAATGAAATTAATAATAAAAATAAATAATGAGATAATAAAAACAACAATAATGAAATAAATAATGAAATCATTAAAACATAATTATAATGAAATTAATAATTAAAATAAATGAAAGAATTAAAAGATAATAATAATACTAATAACAATAATAGTTACATTAATTAAAAAAATTAAATAATTAAAACAATAATTAAATAAATTAAAATAAATAATTAAATAAAAAATAATAATAATGAAATGAATAATTAAAATCAATAATAATAAAAAAATTAAAATAATAATAATAATGAAATTAATAATTAAAAGAAAGAAATACAAAAAATAATTAAATGAATAATTAAAATATATAATGAAATAATAATACAAAAATAATTAAATTAATAATTAAAATAAATAATGAAATAATAAAAATATATAATTAAATTAATAATTCACTTAAATTGATAATTAATCAAACAAATAATGAAGTAATTAAACATACATTTATTAAAAATAAATAATGAAATAAATAAAATAAATAAATAATTATATTACAAAAAATAAAATAATTAAAATAAGAAAATAATAATAAATAAAGAAATAAAAATTTCAAAGTAAATAATGAAGAAAATAAACATACATTTAATAAAAATATATGAAATTAATAATTTAAAACAAAGTGTATAAATTATTAATTATAAAAATAATTAAAAACATACAAGTATGGAGGCAAATCATTATTAGGCTATTTATTCACTCACTCATATCAGTATTTCATTATTAATTTAATTGTTTATTTGATTTAAAATCAAAATATTAGCTAAATGTATTTATTTCACTTACTCGTTTAGCCATTTTATTTTTATTAAACTTAATTATTGATTATTTGTATTTATTTAGTAAATTGATTATTAATTGATTTCACTTATTTCACCATTTAATTGATCAAATGAATTTACTTTAGTTTATTTCTCGGAGGAAGAGTTATTGATTAGTTTCATCTTTCATCTCCTCTAGATGTTAACTGATGGACTGTGGATTATTGTGATGTCTTTATCAGACTCTCGTTCTGACGGCACCCATTCACTTCCATTCATTCTCTTGATGGTCCGAGAGTGGCTGATTTCTTCTTTATAAACACCACTGTGATGATTTCAGGAGGACAAGCAGCTAAAGCTCGTGTTTGATCTCTGTTCGCTGAGAGCAGATGCTAACATGCTAATCTCCGGTCTTTAAACGGCCGTAAAGCAGCGCTAAAGAGTAAATCATAAGAGCTATCAATAAATAATTACCTTTAAATGTCTCTTAATGCCCAAACTTTGCTGACGCGGCTGTAGTTTATGGATCTGACGAGGCCGTGGTCGTAAAAGAGCTTCATGATAAAAGCACAATAACAGCAGAAAAGATCACTGCTGGGCCTCCATTAGATGAGAAAACACTGCACTTTAGTCAACCGAGAAGACCGAGAGCATCAGCTCTGATCGGAAAACAGCCAAAGTGTTCATTAAAGAACTAACCACTCTTACTAGTGTGTGCAGGACACTATAGTTGATTTATACTAAATAATGTGAACTGTGACATATTATACCCCAAAATTCTTCATAATGTGGACTACCAGAAAAATAGATTAAAAGAAAATGGGACCATATTTGTGATCCTGGAGCAGTGGGATCTGATTTTTCTAAATGAGATTTATGCATCATCTGAAAGCTGAATAAATGATATTTCCATTGATGTATGGTTTGGACAATATTTGCATATTTTTATAAAAATCTAAATATTGAGAAAATCATCTTTAAAGTTGTTCAAATGAAGTTCTTAGCAATGCATATTAATAATCAAAAATTAAGGTTTGATATATTTACGGTAGAAAATGTACTAAATATCTTCATGTGACATGATCTTAATATCTAATGATTTTTGGCATAAAATAAAAAAGTAAAATGTTGACCCATACAATGTATTGTTGGCTATTTCTACAAATATAGCTGTGCTGCTTATGACTGCTTCTGTGCTCCAGGGACACATATTTCTGTTTTGTGTATGTTATTTTTAGTTTATTACCATTTTCTAAACTGTAGTGAATAAACGGTGACTATGTGAGAAGAGCTGAAGGTGTCTGAGTTTTGGTTCTGTCATTCGAACCCGTGCTGATGTTTGTGTAGAGGACATCATGTTAAAGACTGAAGCAGCACTAATACTCCTCATTCTTCAGATCTGCTGGACGGCACATAAACGAGCTCGTTACGACCCAATAAAAGCATCAGCAGAAATATAAGATGAGCGTGTGTAATCCTCTGAAACACGTACGGTTAATTATTCATGACAGCTTGAGTTTAACGACTGTCAGAACACGACGTCTCGAGTCTCTACGAGTGAAAGAGAAACACAAGACGCTCGTGATCCTGAACTCCAATACAAGCGTTTGTTCATTACATTCATTTACTCTTGTTTTCATTCTATTCCTTACTTTATTACAGCTTTTATTCACTTCATTTATCATTTTGATTCAATTCATTATTTATTTGACTTCATTTCAGTAGGTTTTATTAAATGCATTTATTCACTTCACTTTATTTTACTTCAGTTGTTTGTTATTAAATATATTATTTTTTTCAGTTTTTATTTGTATTAATTTATGTTGCTTAATTGTTTTATTAAATGCATTTATTCACTTCATTTTATAATTTGTCACATATTATTTATTTTTATTTTGTTACATGTTATTTACTTTATATAAACTGTATTCATTTTATTTAAAAAAAATATTTGTGATTTTATAATTTTATTTATTTATTACTTATTTTATTATTTAGTTGTTTATTAATTCTATGTATTTATGAATTTAATTTATTCACTTCATTATTTTACTTAAGTTCAGTATTTAAATTATTAAATGTTATTGATTCACTTCACTTTATAATAATGTTTTTATTAAATGTATACTTTTTTATTAATAATTTTCATTTGTATTGATATTTTTTATTAAATGTATTTTATTCACTTCATTTATATAATTTGTTACATATTTAGTTATTTTATATTAAATATATATTCATATTTTATTAATACATTTTGCTTATTAATGCAAGTTATTTTGTATGGATTGATTTTACTTGGTAATTTCCTAGTTTAAAACAATTTAATAGAATGTTTAATTTATTTACTCGCACACTATTTATTAATTAATATTTTTACTTTACATTATTTGTTTTAGTTATCCATTTCATGATGTGATGACTGAACGTTATATATTTATTTGTCCATAAGAGTACCGATAACTGTTTTCACGGCACGCTCGAACAAACATTCAGGCTTCTGCTGTTTTTGTGAACGGCTGATCAGTGAACATTATTATATGTATAAACATCTGATTCATATACTTGAGTATTTCTCAAGCCTAAGGCTCAGAGAGAAGACGGAAAAACTACATTGTTTTTAATGCAGTGTCATAATGTATGCTAATAAGTCAAAACAACACGGACTGCCATTACAGATTATAAAGAGATGTTTTCTTCAAGTGAAAGAGTTGCATGAGAAAATGCCAAGAGAAAATCACACACACACACACACACACACACACACACACACACACACACACACACACACACACACTCGCTCGCACGCACACACATGTTGGGTTTCCATGTTTTATGGGGACTTTCCATAGACGTAATGGTTTTTATACTGTACAAACTGTATATTCTATCCACACTGCCCCTATCCTAAACCTAACCATCACAGGAGACATTCTGCAATTTTACATTTTCAAAAACATCACTTAGTCTGATTTATAAGCTGGTTTCTCATGGGGACCAAAAATGTCCCCACACGGACAAGGATTTTGGATATTGCCATCGTTGTGGGACATTTTGTCCCCATAACGTAGGGTATACCTGAACCACACACACACACACACACACACACACACACACACTCACACACACACACACACACACACTCTCTCCTCCTCTCTCACACACACACACTCTATCTCTCTCACTCACACACACACACACACACACTCTATCTCTCTCACTCCCTCTCTCTCTCACACACAAACACACACACACACACACACTATCTCTCCCTCCCTCCCTCTCTCACACACACACACTCTATCTCTCTCACTCACACACACACACACACACACTCTATCTCTCCTCCTCTCTCTCACACACAAACACAAACACACACACACACTCTATCTCTCTCCCTCCCTCTCTCGCTCACACACAAACACACACACACACACACACACACTCTATCTCTCTCACTCACACACACACACACACTCTATCTCTCCCTCCTCTCTCTCACACACACACACACACACACACACACACTATCTCTCTTCCTCCCTATCTCACACACACACTCTATCTCTCTCACACACACACACACACACACACACACACACACACACACACACTCTATCTCTCTCACTCACACACACACACACACACTCTATCTCTCCTCCCTCTCTCACACACACTCTATCTCTCTCACTCACTCTCTCTTCCCCTATCTCACACACACACACACACACACACTATCTCTCTCACAGACACACACACACACACACACACACACACACACACAATCTCTTCCTCCCTATCTCACACACACACTCTATCTCTACCTCCCTCTCTCTCACACACACACACACTCTATCTCTCACTCACACACACACTCTATCTCTCCCTCCCTCTCTCTCTCACACACACACACTCTATCTCTCTCACTCACTCACACACACACACTCTATCTCTCTCCCTCCCTCTCTCACACACTCTATCTCTCTCACTCACACTCTCTCTCACACACACACACACACACACACACACACACACACTATATCTCTCACACACGCACACACACACACGTTGGTTTTTATGGGTTACGGGGACTCTCCATAGGCGTAATGGTTTTTATACTGCACAGACTGTATGTTCTATTGCCCTACACCTACCCTACACCTAAACTTAGCCCTCACAGGAAACTTTATGCATTTTTACTTTCTCAAAAAAACTCATTCTGTATGATTTATAAGCGTTTTGAGTTATTATGGGGACACTGAAAATGTCCTCATAAATCCCCTTATCCATGTAATACCTATCATACCCATGTCATTACACAAATTTGTGTCCTCATAAACACACACACATTAAAATGACAGATTCTCCCACCTTGACCTTAATTTTAAACTCAGTCTCACTTCTGTCCTTCTGTGAAGTAAGCAACATGCAGAAATTGGCACAAAAAAAGCATTCAGAGTTAAACCTGAGAGAACAACAAAAACACAGAGCTGAAATCCAGCAGCTCATCAGCTGTGAAGCCCGAGGAATGAATCATATTTGAGTGAGAGACAAACACTGTCATCTGCTGCTGAGACTCAAACACTGCAGTATTTACACTCCGAGAGAAATGATCATTTACTCACCGAACCTTCACGTGCTTCTGAAGAAGTTCATCAGATGAGCTGCTCTTAAACACAGCAGCAGACAGTATCTGATGCGATACTTTGGCTGACGGCTGCATGGTTACAATCTTATCTCTAATAGTTTTAATCTTGGAAATAAACTAATTCATAAAGTATTTACTAATGTGCTGCTGGGTTTAACTTAATTTTAATACCTTGTATATTTTTTATCATTGTATTATGTTACTGTGAAGCACCTTGGTCAGCATGTAATGTTGTTTAAAGGTGGCATATAAATACCATGGGGGGGGGGGTAACTGTCAGTCCTGTGTCCCCATGTCTCGTGCTTCCCTCCCTCTTGTGCCCATATTTTGGGGTCTCCTTCGTTCCCGTGCTCCAAGTAAACGTGACATCCAAATCTTCTGAAGGCCAAAGAAGTGTCATTAAGATTTTAAATCAACCAGTTCTTACATGAACGATTTACATGAGACGAATGTGAAACTACAGAACATGTTTTCAGGTGTGAACTTGTTCAGGAATATTGGCTTGCATTCAAAATCGCTTCAATGCATGAAGGACAGAAATGTCTCAGTTTTACTAGAAACAGATCCCCAAGTCCTGGTTTTCTCTTCTGTTTTCGGTCTACATGAATTAACACTACACATTGTTCAGAAGTTTTTACTTTGCTGTTTATTTGTTCTCTCTAGTTTTGAGGTTGATAATATAACTCATTGAAAGAACAAAAGGGAGAATCATCACTAAATAAAAATATTCAGTTTAATGTGTGATTTAATTCATGTAAGCTGAAGAAACGGCTTTGTACATATGAATGCACAGAAATACATAATGTCAAAAACCAAACCCTTTTAACTTTATAAAACATTATAAACTCCTTTCAGAGAGCATTACACATTAAAAGGCTGACAGAAGAGAATATATGGTAATCCGCAGTATGCATATGTTTATGTGGATTATTATGCGAGGCTGTCATGACATTCTCTACAATATAGGTCTGGGGTTCTTCTTCTGCATTATAGCCAAATTGTCCATAGATTGAGTCCTGGAAATGTCTTCACCGTCTTCATCATCATCATCTTCAAATGAATGCGTTACTGTGAGAGATGATGTGAAAGAGAACAACAAAGCATCTGTCAGAAGCAAGTTGTAAATCTGTCTTGGTACTTAATCATTCAAAGGTCAATAATTGACGATATTTTACACTCAAATAGCCAAGCAAAGCACGAAACTTGTGAAACCGCTAAATGGCCTGAAGTTATAGGTGAGTGTAAATATGAAAAATTCAAATCTACTGCTAGAGAAAACAAGCATTTGTGGACTTTTGACTGGAAAATAACGTGATACACACCTTCTGTCTTACGCCAATGAGAAGAGCAATACGGGACGTCACTGTATAGGTGGCTGAAATAAAGGGTCAGTTAGTTTAAGACTACAACAGGACACATATAATAAATTATAATAGTTTTGTAATGCATACTTCCTCGGGGTGCCCTGGTAATTTCATCCTCATGTTCAATGCCATAGAAACCAAGCGTGCGGTTTTCTTCAGTGTTTTGTAATAGTACAGAAGAATAGTGTTTGCATCTATGAAGGAAACACAACAACATGAGGAACAGCAAACACTCTGGCTTCAGAATTTTTATTTTATTTTTTTGCAAACTCAAACCTCTCAATTGAAAAATCTACATTCCTGACAAATATAGTTTTAATAATCACAGCATATCACCACAAATGATAGCTAACAGTCTATTGTTAGTTAACACATGGAGCATAACACAGAAACACGACACTGAAGTGCTCGACTTACATTCGTCTTCAGACAAGAGTTTTCTTTTTAACGCTTCAACGGTAGTGTTCTTGAATTCCTCCTCCGAGTTCGCCACAGAAACCTTTATTTTCCAGCCTGGTTTCATCCATTCATTAAACCAGAGCTGAAAAGTCATTGTGCAAGTGTTCAAGCCTCTCCAGAATGAATGTAGAATTGAAAATGATGCAGGTCAACGGGAAACTGTGCTTAGCGTCACTGTCGTGGTTTAAACAAGCGTGTGTGCCCGCCCAAAGCATTCCTCAGACCTCACTTCTACAATAATCAGCTTTCAGCACTTATAGAGTTTGCTTATACAGCACAGATTTACTTCAAAGCGGCTTTACAGGAATAAACCGAGTCAGAATCAATCATTTAGTTCAGTAATTGAGTTTTTATATTAACCAGATAAGATAGTGTCATGAAGTTCAAAAAATTACTGATCTCAGTTTCAGTGTCGGGGGGGTAATGCATTACAAGTAACGCGAGTTACGTAATAATATAACTTTTTTCAAGTAACTAGTAAAGTTACTTGAACTAGTAGAGTTACTTTTTTTCCATTTATTGATGACAGTGCGATGTGTGAACATGATCTTACTGTAGATCTAATCTAGACTAAATATGAATGTGTATTAATTCATCACACTCACAAAAAACAGATTCAGTATTCATCAAAATGAATTAAAACAGTGAAATACAAACTCAGAATATGACGCAAGCCTGCAATAATTAAATATGTTAAACATATTGTGGCGAGGGGGGCGTGGAAAGGCGGAACGCGCTAAGGGGAGAGCGGGTTCGGAGACGAGCGGGGAATCAGTGGGCAAGTGAATAATGATTAACACCTGTATCTGATTCCAGTGATTGCCGGGGAGACTTGAAAAGGCTCCTGCCGGCCTGCAGTGGGGAGGCAGTAATGAGCAGCGAGAGAGAGAGAGCCCTACCGCCGAAGAAGAGCAAAACCACCACCGAAGAAGAGCGCCGGAGTTTTGTTTACGTTTTGATACGTCTGTTTTATTTTGTGTTATTAAACACCCTTTTTCTGGCTCGCCACCCCTGACTTCTTCGTCCTTCCTTCCCTGACCCTCGAACCGCGTTACACTGGTGCCGAAACCCGGGACGAGGAAGCCGGCACGCCGCCGTCATGCAACCCGCCAGCCCCACCCCACTTGCGGAGCTAGTCAAGTCGCTCGCTGGTCTTCATCAGGCGCAACATCAGGCGCTGATGGACATGAAGCTGGAGCAGGAGGATCGCTTCCGGCTATTGGTCCAGGCGCAGGATGAAGACCGGCGGGCCATCCGGAGCTTGCTAGGCCGGGAGGAAACCCCCGTCGCAGCTCCATCGATCGCCCACGTCCCGCTGATGAAGATGGGACCCCACGATGACCCGGAGGCCTTCGTGGATCTCTTCGAGAAGACAGCGGAGGCGTGTGGCTGGGCGCGCAGCCAGTGGCCGGTGCGCCTGATCCCACTGCTGACGGGGGAAGCGCAGGTAGCAGCCCAACAGTTGCCTGTCGCCAACCTCCTGGCCTATGAAGACCTAAAGCGGGCCATCCTTCAACGCGTCGGCCGGAACCCCGAGCAGCATCGCCAACGCTTCCGCTCCATGGAGCTAGGGGACTACGGCCGACCGTTCGTGATGGCTCAGCAGCTCCGGGACGCATGCCGCAAGTGGCTCTTGGCCGAGCCACGTGACGTCGAGGGAGTGATCGACCTGGTGGTGCTGGAGCAGTTCGTCGCCCGACTACCCCGGTGAACGGCCGAGTGGGTCCAGTGCCACCGCCCGACGTCGCTGGCCCAGGCCATCCAGCTGGCGGAGGACCATCTGTCGGCGTGCCCGGGGTCGGCGAGCCCGGCTAATCTCTCTCTCTCTCTCTCTTCCCCGTCCCTCCCATCTCCTTCTCTCTCTCGCCTCTCCCAGCTCCCAGGTCGCGGCTACCGTGGCCTCGAGCCCCGCCACGGAGTGGGCAGGGACAGCTCCGAGAGGGACAGAGGCGACCGGTACCCCAGCGGGGGAGGCCAGAGCCCACCACCTCTCCCCAGTACTCTCTCCGGCAATCCCTTGCCCACCCTTCTGCCGCGGGGGCGGCGGTAAGGCCTGGGCCGGCCTGCTGGAGATGCGGGGACCCGGGGCACTTCCAGGACCAATGTCCCATGATGGAGGTGGGATTGCTGGTCCGGGTCCCCGACTCCACGGAGGCTGCCCCCGATCAAGCCGGGCAGGAGAGGCGGAGAGATCCGGAGAGGTCCGGAGAGGCGCTAGCGGGCCCGGCCCCGCCTGCCTCGGGGGAAACGAGAGCCAGCGAGGGGGTGAGAACCCCGGAGCTGGACGACTTTCCTCTGGAGCAGTCGCGGGACGAGACGCTTAAAAACGCGTACGACCGGGTCCGCTCCATTGACGGGCAGCTTCTCCGGCCGGACGTCCCCCTCTCCTACCCCTATTTTTCCCTTATAAAAGAGAGGTTGTATCGGGTAACCCAAGAGGCCCAGTCAAAGGAGATAACAACCCAGTTATTGGTCCCCAAGAGCCGTCGGGAAATGCTTTTCCAGACGGCGCACTGTACTCCCATGGCAGGCCACTTGGGGGAGGCAAAGACACGCGAGCGTCTCATGGCCCGATTCTTTTGGCCGGGCCTTCACGAGAACGTCCGCCGGTGGTGTGCGGCGTGTCGTGAATGCCAGTTGGTAAATCCACCGGCCACCGCCAAAGCGCCCTTGCGTCCATTACCATTGATGGAGGTCCCCTTCGAGAGAATTGGTATGGACCTCATCGGGCCATTGGAGCGTTCGGCACGAGGACACCGCTTTGCATTGGTCCTGGTGGATTATGCAACGCGATATCCAGAGGCAGTGCCCCTGCGCTCCATTTCGGCGAAGAGCGTAGCCGAGGCACTGTTTCGACTCATCTCCCGAGTGGGAATCCCAAAAGAGATTCTCACGGATCAGGGCACGGCGTTTATGTCCCGCACGTTAAAGGAACTGTACGAGCTATTGGGCATTAAATCGATTCGCACCAGCGTCTACCACCCACAAACGGACGGCTTGGTCGAACGATTTAATCGCACGTTGAAAAACATGGTTCGTAAGTTTGTAAAAGAAGACGCCAAAAATTGGGATAAATGGCTCGAGCCCCTGTTGTTCGCGGTGCGGGAGGTCCCACAAGCCTCCACTGGGTTTTCCCCATTCGAGCTCCTGTATGGTCGCCAACCCGGGGTGCTTGATGTCATTAAGGAGTCGTGGGAGGAGGGGCCATCAAACAGCCGTAACGAATTCAGTATGTCCTGGACCTCGAGCAAAACTCCACACTTTGGGGCGGCTCTCTATGGAGAATTTGCTGCAGGCACAAGACAAACAAATGCGGCTGTACAACAGGGTACGCTGGCTGCGTCAATTCACGCCGAGATAAGGTACTTGTATTACTTCCAACGTCTAGTTCAAAATTACTCATGCGGCAAGGGCCCTTTGTGGTCACACGGCGAGTAGGGGAGCTCGATTACGAAGTCAAACGAACGGATAGGGGTGATTCATGTCAGATTTACCACCTCAACCTACTAAAACGCTGGAACGAGGGGCGTCGGTGGGGTTAGCAGCGGTCGTTTGAGCGAGGATGATCTCGGACCAGAAGCAGCACTCAAAACCATCCGCTCGCTCTGGTCTCCGGGGATCACCTCTGCCGCGGCAGCTCACCGACCTGGCCCGGTTGCAAGCAGATTTTATGCGGATGTGTTTTCACCCCTGCCCGGTCGCACGGACCTAGTACAGCACCATATCGAAACGCTCCCCGGGGAGGTGGCACGCAGCCGCCCCTATCGCCTTCCTGAACACAAGAAAAATTTAGTTCGAGAGGAGTTAAAGGCCATGCTAAACTTGGGCGTAATAGAAAAATCGCATAGCGACTGGGCGAGCCCGATAGTATTAGTTCCTAAGACGGACGGCTCGGTCCGGTTCTGTGTGGACTACAGAAAGGTGAATGCTGTGTCGAAGTTCGACGCTTATCCAATGCCCCGAGTTGACGAGTTGCTTGATCGGTTAGGTGCAGCACGCTTTTATTCGACACTGGATTTAACGAAAGGGTATTGGCAGATCCCCTTGTCGCCACTATCCAAAGAAAAGACAGCCTTCACCACGCCGTTCGGATTACACCGATTACAGAGATAAAAACAAAAAACCTATTCTCAAATTGGGCTCTAATCTTTAAAAGTCTGCCTTTTATGATCTCTTCCACTTGATATGAACAGGGAATAAAACCTTTAGAGAATAAAATTGCAACACCTCCACTAGTGGAACTCAGATGACTTAATATGGACAACCCATCAAACTCTCTGGCCCAATCACACGCATTCAGGTCATCGCTATGAGTCTCCTGCACAAATAAAACATCGACTTTTTTCTGTTTAACTAGTTCAAAAAGTTGAAAACGCTTTCTTCCTTCTCTGGCCCCATTTACGTTAAGAGAAGCAATATTTATTCCTCCCATAATAAAGGAAAACCAAAAGAAAAATAAGCTCAACAACCAAAAACTCACATAAACAGGCTGATTATTTTTCATTACTGACATTGGATTCCAACTGCGTATTGAGCTTCACAAGTATTTTCATAAGACGATACACTTCTTGATTGCTAAAACACCCTTCATTCCTATACATTCTCACTTTGTCAATGAATTGTATTGCGTCCGGGAAGTATTGCTCAATGCGAACTTTTCTCATGTTCCTGGTTTCCTTTAGAAAGGATTTGATATCGTCTGAGCTATAGCTCTTACTGGAGGATCTACTTTGCGGTGAACTGCACGGTGCGCTGCATTCTGAGAAATCGTTTTCACTTTCCGTATCAGTTTGACTTACATCGCAAATAAATCCTTTCTTTGCTTGCTCATCCGAATGACTCTGCTCTAGCCTTCGCTTCTGCGGCGTTTTAAAAGTGTAGTCATCCAACTCGGATAACATCACACTTTCACACTGAACAGAACACTCGCCCACAACGTCTGCATTATCCAATCTGTTCTCCGCTGTATTTACTTCAGCTACGGTGACAATCATGTCCTCTTCCACAGCCCGATCCACCGGCTCTACCTCCGCTGTTTTCCCAACCAAAGCAGTCACTGTCTGCACTGAACTTGGCCCAGGTACCTCACCATCAGTGATAGGTACAGCAGTAACGTGATTCAGATTTTCTTCAGCGTTTACACTATTCCCATCATTCACAGCCGGTAAAGGCGCCTCATTCAACTTATCCACCCTATTAGGCACGCAACGAATCAAGTGTCCAAAGCCACCGCAATTAAAACACTTCATATTATTTGTTGTAACAAAATAACATAGTTGAAATCCTCATGTCGAAAATTCAGGGACAAGTCCAGCTCATCGAGGTGCTCCTGCAAGATCATATAAACATAGCGCCTAAAAGACACAACATGCTTCAGGAGGGGTGACTTAGTACCGATCGGGATCATCTTTATAGGTGAAACTATTTTACCATATCGCGCAAACAAATTGACCAACACTTCATTGGGAATAAAGGGCGGCACATTTGACAGTATCACTTTTTTGGAAGGTGTGGACAAAGGAAGCACTGGTGTAAAAATACCTTTAATCACAATCCCGTTCTGCACTAACTGATTTGCCAAATCAACTGTTTTCGCAAACACAACGATAGTGCCATTCATACGGGACGCTGACAAGACATTATCATGTCCAATCTCTTCCCCCACGGCTAATCCACAATCTTCTACACCAGCGGTTGAATCTATTTTCACACCATGACGCCTTGTCAATGAATTAAAACTCCCGCTGCCTGGGGCAGCCATGCTCCCACACGTGCGAGCAGACGCCCCGGCTTAAACACAACACTCCTCTATTTTTAGAAAACCAAACAAACAAAACAAAACCCAACAAACTAAACGTATAAATAAATAAATAAAAAAAAAAGATAGAGAAGTAAAGACCACTCGTACCTCACACAGCAGCCACACGCTCTCGCTCAACACTCCATCCACTCATCCAGCACATGCGCACGAGAGAGAGAGAGAGAGAGAGAGAGAGAGAGAGAGAGAGAGAGAGAGAGAGAGAGAGAGAGAGAGAGAGAGAGAGAGAGAGAGAGATTGAGCGACTAAAAAACAGCTCCTTCTGTTCCTTCCACATCAAATACAGACCCCTGGAGACAATGAATGAGACTTAACTTTAAACTCAGACTCAATCAAAGTCCTTCTGTGAAGTAAGCCTCATGTAGAAAATGGCCCGAAAGCATTCAGAGTCTCCAACACACTGTTTGGACATTTCTAGCGTTTAGTTCACACATTGACCTGTGACCTCCAGACTCACACACATCAGGCTCTCGGTGACGTCATCACGCCCTCTTGAGGTCACTAACGACGATGATGCCTTCATTTGTGAGATTTGTGTTCTAGAGCAGGGGCCTGTAATGTGATTAGATGAACAAATTCAGAAAACCAAACCAAACCACTCCAATCCGGCTTTGTTGGTACCATGCAGTTGATCATCAGCTTTCTCTGTTAACTCAGGCTTGATCTTGAGTTAGTGAAGCGCATGCACATGAATGTGTGACATCAGCAAACAGCCAATCACAACACAGAGCAAGTGTGATTCACTTCTTGGGAGAGAGCCAGCGAAATTCAAAACTCTTTTGTTAAAGCTTAAGAGATTAAAGAGGAATTAAACGCATTTCCACTGAAGTACTTGTCCATGAAAGAGGACAAATAAAGGACATTCTCTCGCTCTATCAGTGCAGTGACGAGTGAAACTTGTTTAGGTACTTTATATAGTTGATCATATATAGTGATAGAGACTCAAACATGTACGGTCACATGTAGCCATCTATTGATTCTACCACTTATTTATATTACATATGATCTGTATATATTAATATTCATTTCAAATAAATATTTATAATAATTGTTAAACTAAAAGTGCTTGTGTGATGGAGTAACAATAATATAAATCATATTATAATTATATAATTTAATTATCATTAAAACCAGACAGTTTTGTTGTATTTCTTTTTTTAAGGTGCTTCATAGTGACTTTTAATTTGTAGGGAGAGGAACTGGGGAGTGACTTTTTTCACTTTGCTCACATCTGCTTGGTCCAATTTCAGTTTGAGATCTCTAAACCAGAACATAACCCGCTCCGGATCAGGTTAGCTGAGGAGTGTAAGTCACTACGACAATGAACACCGCTAAAAGCCAAGCCACTTTCATAGTACCTAAAACCCAGGATCGGTGCAAACTAAACTGAACTTACCTGGCTAGCAGCTAAACCGGCTTCATGGTACAGGCCCCAGGAGTGTCCAGACTCGGTCCTGCAGAGTTTTGCTCAAACACCTGCCTGGACGTTTCTAGTATGCCTACTTAGACCTTGATTACCCGGTTCAGGTGTGTTTAATTAGGGTTGGAGCTAAACTCTGCAGGACCGAGTTTGGACAGCCCTGCACTAGAGTAACCCTCGTCTGTGAAGTGCATCATAAAACCATCCTCGTTAATTCATTATAGTTGTCATTGAACACAGATCTGCTGATTAACGGACGCAGTCAGTGATGCTGCAGTATGAACAAACACATGACATAACCTCCAGCAAACAGAGATTCGGTCAGTCTGCGGTGTTAAAATCACCTCCTGTAGCCATTCAGGACATTATATGACACCTTTTAAAATCTCAGTAAAACCTCCAGCAGCTCATCAGCTGTGAAGCCCGAGGATTTGAGTGAGAGACAAACACTGTCATCTGCTGCTGAGACTCAAACACTGCAGTATTTACACTCCGAGAGAAATGATCATTTACTCACCGAACCTTCACGTGCTTCTGAAGCTGTACGAGTGTCTTCTGAAACACAGATGAGCTGCTCTTAAACACAGACATCAGCATCTGGCAAGCTTCAGGAACCTCAGAGAAACAAACACAGCTTTGCATTAGTATGGAACCACTTTATTATGTTTGCACGGTTTAATTTATACTTTAAGACCAAACAGAGCAGCTCCCGTATAATGATGACCGTCAACGGTTCAGACACGCTTTGATCAACATTCATTCTTTCCTGCAGAAGAAAGAGTCATTCAGGTTTGGAACGACATGAATTATGAACGTGGGATATGATATTGTAAGAAAACATCAGGGTCGCATTGCATCAGACGTTCATTTCGTCCAGACACATATTAAACGGAGGAAATATCAATCTTGATTTCAACATCAGTGTCTGTAAAACAACAGAGTCCAGAACTGAACTCCATCCCAGCACTTTATTCAGAAGAGCAGATGTGGGAGAAATACATCAGGTGGGGTTTATAGACACTTAATATATACGTCTGGTTTAAATGACACAATAAATAGATAGCAAAGCAATGAAAACATGAGAAACAAGCAGGAAAAGATCACATGACAAGAATATGATCATGAGCAATAAGAAAAAAAAATACTGATAAACTTGAACTGAAACAAATCTAAACAGATGTTACACTTAACACAGAATGATTAATAAAAACAAATTATAAATAAAAATAAACTGGCGTGGCAATTTTCCCATCCATACATCAAAAACATGGCAATTTCCCAATAATAATTGTGGCAGTTCCCCATTTCAGCGTGGCATTTTCTCAATCACATATCCTTCAGATCTGTAGAACAATCACATCTGCATTTATGTGCATATAACCCACAAAAGAACCCCCCCTTCAATAGTCTGTTCCTCAATTCAGAGATGATTTAACATCGAGTCATGAGAATCAGCAAGAAGAGAAACTGCTGAGAGTACTTCACTGATGCTCGATCACATATCAGCAGATCGCCTCAAGATCACTTAATCATTCACAATATTGAACTATGTTTGATTGGAGTAGCAATGACTGCACTAATGACTGCTAAAGAAAACACTGACTAAATGCTCTCAAAGTAACTTTCGTAAACTGTGTGTGTGTGTGTTCACAAGGATAGTAAACCTGATATCTTTTGACCGGCCACAAAGAGAGAATTAAAAAAACAACATTCAATAGTGAATGATTTCTATCTGAAAGTGTAAGAATGCAAACAGGTTTTCTGTAAGGGGTAGGTTTAGGGGATTTAAAATACATTGTTTGGTCAGTATAAAACAATAGAAGTATATGGAAAGTGCCCACAATTCACAGAAACAAGCATGTGTGTGAGTGTGTGTGTGTGTGTGTGTGTGTGTGTGTGTGTGTGTGTGTGTGTGTGTGTGTGTGTGTGTGTGTGTGTGTGTGTGTGTGTGTGTGTGTGTGTGTGTGTGTGTGTGTGTGTGTGTGTGTGTGTGTGTGTGTGTAAAAAATACATGGTTTGGTCAGTATAAAAGTAATAAATGTCTATGAAAAGTCCCCAACATTCACCGAAACAAGCAAGCTTCTCAGTGAACTACGGCTCTGTGTAGTAAATGCTGCTCCATCTGAGAGCACGTGAAAATATCGATATATCGATATTTAGTATTTTACTATAATCGGATATCGGTTTTGTAATATCAGATTCACCGATAAATGCCTCCATCTTGTGGTTGTGTTGAGAATTGCGCGCAGGATCGTCTGAGGGGAGACGAGACGATGACAACGGCGGCGTGCACAGGTACTTGATTTGCTGTAGTTATTAAACTTTATTTAACATAACAGCATTAATGCACATATTTGATGTGACACATAAATGCCTGATATGCCGTTTATGCAGCTCGGCTCATAGAGACGAACTCACGGAGTCACGTAAGATTATCCCTCAATCTTTCCCAATAAAGACGTAACTTTGCATGAACTTAATCATATGCATAAACCGCTATCAGCAGGCATTTCATAATCTAGAAGGACAAAAATATGATTAATAATTCTGACATAACATCCCAGTTGAGAAATGCAATAAATACGATGTTTTGTTTGTTATCGCTTATTTCAATATTCCAGATAATTATTCTTCACTCTTTAGCTTATTAAACATCTTATGAACCTGCTAAAACTATAGTTTAGTAAACTGTAGACAGTACTTCTGTCCTTTATTTTCTCCATTTGAAAAAATATACATGATTTAGCTTATTGTTAATATCAGTGTTGCTGATGATGCTTTTTCTAAAAAAAAATTTGCTTAATTTGAATATTAAATTTAACACGAAAGACTTAATTTTCAACCGTTTGTGTTGTTGTTAAGATGACTGAGAGTGAAGTATGGACTTTATGACGGTAAATAAATATCGGTTACATAAACATGCAAATAATTGGTATCAGTTATGAAAATCAATATTGGTCAATCACTAGAAAATACCACATTTAATAAAACATTTTTATTGTAATTTGAAGATTAAATTTAACACGAAAGACTTAATTTTCAACCGTTTGTGTTGTTGTTAAGATGACTGAGAGTGAAGTATGGACTTTATGACAGTAAATAAATATCGGTTACATAAACATGCAAATAATTGATAAAATCAATATCGGCCGATCACATTTAATAAGATGTATTTACTCCAAGCTCACTTCATAACATCAGTCGAGTGTTTGAAATATGAGATGATGAGGCTGTTTAAACAGAATACAGCGTATTTCATACTTTATTATAAAGAAAATACACAGATGAATCATATATTGTCGTAGTCGTGTGTTTATTAGTCCCGCTGAAAGCAGTTAAATCTGTGTATTCAGCTAGTGCTATAGGGGTCTGCTGGGTTTGTTCTGCGGGGGGGTGTTTGGAGTCTCTCTGTTCTTC
>CM050434.1:22766650-22771650 GCA_027564155.1 Gymnocypris eckloni scoliostomus | reverse complement strand
ACTATGATAATTGGTGATGAAAATAAACTATGTTCAATAAGATGTACTTGTGTTTACTAACTGTTTATTCAGTTAAACATGAATTTTGAACTGTAGGCCTACATAAGAGGTCGTGATGAACTGTTTACAGTTTCCATTGGGAAGCTTCTTAAAAATACATTTTCCTGAAGCAAACCCGGCTTCATAGCTGCATCCATGTTAGCACGTCACGTCTGATGTGGTAATTTCACAGTAACGTTAGGCATACACACAGGTTCAAGCAGAGGGTGACACGGGAGTGAATTCTCAAGTTCACATGAGACCTAAAGCGCATCCTGTTTGCTTAAAAGCGCAACGTTTCGTTGTTATTCTGAGTGCACACAAATAAACGTAGAGTCTTTACAGATTCGAAAGATGTATTAGGCTACTTTTATCTGTATGACCAAGAATGACGGAGATTTTAAGAGCAAGTGAGCGCACCGAGCCTGTCCTGCAGCAAACGCTTCACACAAACACTTCAATAGCGCACGCTTCTAGGTTAACATCATATTGAGCGGCCATGTAAAGTTGTTACTACATACATCTTTCAGATGAAAAGCCATATTTGAGGTTGATGAATGATAGGTGAGCGTTTGGATGTCCTGCCCGATTGTATTACCCACATAGACCAGCCGTTAACAATCTGTCCATCACGGACTGCGAGCCTCTAGTTCAAGACTCGTTCTCGCCCCCTACAGTGCAATTCGGCTAGTATACATCCGCGCTAAAATATCAGGGTGAAAGTCATCATAGCTTGCGTAGTATAGACCCAGCTCCCAACCCAACTTTGAGAATAGATTAACGGCGATATTTTTTATCGCCGATAAGAGTCTCACGTTAACGCAGCGCGTTAACGCCATAACGCCCACCACTAATATATATATATATATATATATATATATATATATATAATACTTGTACCCACAGCTCTTTTCATTTACTGTTATTATGTATGTACAAAGGTTATGTACTCAGAGCCCTAGGTCATTGTGAGCAGCGATGGGAAGGTGGAGTGTGCCCGTTGTACCTGCACGGCAGGGATAGCTGAGACCTGTACTCTGTTTAAGTTAGAGGCAACAGTTTGAATTCGTGGCACAAAGACTGTTACTGATGTGCCAGCATACTGGGTTCTGCCCAGTAACTTGAGCAAGATTCACCCAGAAGTGGGATATAGGATCAACTACACCTCAGTTGCACAAAGAAAGACATTAGACCAGCGAATAAATATGCAGTTAGGCCTACTCAGTTAAGAGTTTAAAAAAGTGTTTTACTTGACTCAAAGAGTATTAGCCTCTTAATTGAAATTCAGTGTGTTTCAGTGTAGTTAAAGAAGAAGCACAAGAAACTGAACATTACACTTTGCAGGAGATTTTTTATTTAATAAAATTTTAAATGTCATTTGAAGTATTTAATGTACAAATGGCATACCATGTTCATTCTAAGGTGCACACCAAATAAAAACATGTTCAACATCAGGAGGGTACCACACATTAACATACACTCACACACACCTAATTGAACCCCACAATTTCTTCTGGGGTCTTTTTACATCCTTCATGCACACTTTTTTGTTTCATCTGGCTTAACAACAACACTTGGACACATGTTAACTAAAATACAGCAAACATTAACTATCGTATCAAGAAGGGTAAGTTATTCATCCTTACAGGGAAGCAACAAACGAATTGGTAGTGTGTTATGTGATAGTGTGTACTTATTGTGCAAGCTACCTATTACCCTTTCTACATGTATTCTAAAGTGTGCTATAGCACGTATGTCTTCCACTTTCTTAGCATCGAGTTGGCATCTGCTTTTAGTGAATGCTGGAATTTTAACTTCCGTGCACATCATTCCCACACTGTCTTTAATATCAATGTCTCGGTCCGCTAACACTAAATCGCCAGGCAACAAGTTGTTAAGAAGCCCACAATTCTAGGTTATGTGCTTGTCAGATGCTCGCCTCCAATGATCTTGGGATGTCTGCGAAGAGTATGTCCGTGCGTCTAATGGTGGATATCTAGGCCATCCGTCTCCGCTTGGTTACATCGGACACATGACTCCCTTCATTCTGTTTCCAGGCCGGAAAAAAATAAAAAGAAAGTCCGCTGTCAAATGTTTTGCCCCGTCGATCGTGTGAACGAACATTACACCCAACAACACAACAGGTTCTTCCCATGACTAAAACATCCTCAGCGAGTCACAACAATAGGCCTCACAAAATGCGGCGATTTTGGGCGATTTTTCCCATCAGCCAACGCGGCGCTAGAGCCGTGACATCACGCCCCCATACCCTACAGATCGATCGCGAAAGCAATGCTGGAAGATCGTGCTTTAGGTCAGTGTTTCTCAACCAGGGGGGCGAGAGATAAAACTACAATATAATATATTCACTAATATTATGACTCGCATGTTAAGTCATGTAAAAAAATATATAGCTTATAAATAAATAACTAACAGTACCACCTCTCTACGTATTCTGTGTTTCGGAGCAGCAAACCGTCTCATGGCGCTGTGAATACAGACTGAACGGCGGCTCAAAGCCGCTGTATGAGAACATGATACACAAACTACAGCTCTCGCTGGATAACAGAAGCCAGTATCACACTAGTAGCCTAAAGTTTTGTTGGAGACTATTGTAATCAAGGTAAAGCTGATTACAGTGACATGATCGTGCATTAGGCGCGCGTTATGTCCGTTATAAATGATGCGCAAACCGAACCGTGTATGTGCGCTCTCGATCACTCTAACATCATATTTCTGCTTGAATACAGCTCAGTATATTCACGTAGTTGTTTTATAACGGATGCTCACGTGTGTTGGAGAAGTTTGTGAGGATCAGTGGTGTTCATACGGGCACCAGACACTCCAAACATTTATTACAACAGTAATAAAACTATATTTTATTTTTTATTATTAAATTAATGCAATATAAAGATACATCCCAACAAGCCTTTTTAATTATTTATTTTATTTAATATGTATTTTATCATTTATTTACTTTTCATTTGGTAGATCTCGGTGTGTTTTCTCCTTGACTTAGATTAATGTCAGACTCAGAAGTCAACAGGCTTTAAACGGGCGCTTTTACATTTGGTTTTGAAACTCTTCCGCCGTCGTCTTGTCTGTGTCACCTCACTCTTCTTGTCTGTGTCACCTCACTCTTCTTGTCCGTGTCACCTCACTCTTCTTGTCTGTGTCACCTCACTCTTCTTGTCTGCATCACCTCACTCTTCTTGTCTGTGTCGCCTCACTCTTCTTGTCTGTGTCACCTCACTCTTCTTGTCTGTGTCACCTCACTCTTCTTGTCTGTGTCGCCTCACTCTTCTTGTCTGTGTCACCTCACTCTTCTTGTCCGTGTCACCTCACTCTTCTTGTCCGTGTCACCTCACTCTTCTTGTCCGTGTCACCTCACTCTTCTTGTCCGTGTCGCCTCACTCTTCTTGTCTGTGTCGCCTCACTCTTCTTGTCTGTGTCGCCTCACTCTTCTTGTCTGTGTCGCCTCACTCTTCTTGTCTGTGTCGCCTCACTCTTCTTGTCTGTGTCACCTCACTCTTCTTGTCTGTGTCACCTCACTCTTCTTGTCTGTGTCACCTCACTCTTCTTGTCTGTGTCACCTCACTCTTCTTGTCTGTGTCACCTCACTCTTCTTGTCTGTGTCACCTCAGTCTTCTTGTCTGTGTCTCCTCACTCTTCTTGTCTGTGTCACCTCACTCTTCTCGTCTGTGTCACCTCACTCTTCTTGTCTGTGTCACCTCACTCTTCTTGTCTGTGTCGCCTCACTCTTCTCGTCTGTGTCGCCTCACTCTTCTCGTTTGTGTCACCTCACTCTTCTTGTCTGTGTCGCCTCACTCTTCTTGTCTGTGTCACCTCACTCTTCTTGTCCGTGTCACCTCACTCTTCTTGTCCGTGTCACCTCACTCTTCTTGTCTGTGTCACCTCAGTCTTCTTGTCTGTGTCTCCTCACTCTTCTCGTCTGTGTCACCTCACTCTTCTTGTCTGTGTCACCTCACTCTTCTTGTCCGTGTCACCTCACTCTTCTTGTCTGTGTCACCTCACTCTTCTTGTCTGTGTCACCTCACTCTTCTTGTCCGTGTCACCTCACTCTTCTTGTCTGTGTCACCTCAGTCTTCTTGTCTGTGTCTCCTCACTCTTCTCGTCTGTGTCACCTCACTCTTCTTGTCCGTGTCACCTCACTCTTCTTGTCCGTGTCACCTCACTCTTCTTGTCTGTGTCACCTCACTCTTCTTGTCTGTGTCACCTCACTCTTCTTGTCCGTGTCACCTCACTCTTCTTGTCCATGTCACCTCACTCTTCTTGTCCGTGTCACCTCACTCTTCTTGTCAGTGTCACCTCACTCTTCTTGCCACTCTTTATTCGTCTTGTCAAGAGTCTTGAATTTATTGACAGAAAAATGTCTATAACATTTTGCTGCCAACACGGAATAAAGTGTCACAGAGAGAGAAAAAAAAGTTATATAAAAATTGTAATTCTTATTTTTATTCGTTTTTTCAGGATACAATTCGTTAAGGCTAACATTCAGCCTACAACACAATAGAAACAAATGTAGGTTTAGCCTAATAGCTATTTTATTAGTCTTGTCAAAATACTAAATTCATTTAACATCTTGCTGTTAACATAGTGAAAGTGCAGCAGAGAAAATAAATAAATTCGACACAGTCTGTCATTTAAAATGATAGAAAAAGCATAATACAAAAAAAGAAAAAAGGAAAGACGAGTTGAACGTCCTTCAATGACATCGCATTCACACTCCTTCTTTATTCTGATCTGTCACTCATCACAACCTGCCAGTTCTGTTTGAGAGCTGTTTATTATATCTGCATCGTTACACATGCTTTGCTCAGACCCCGCGAATAAAACGAAGCACTGGTTCATACATGTCGTGCAGTGCGCGCATAACGGTCCGAGTGCAGGCTGTACCGGTGCTCGATAAGAATAAAGCGCAGATATGCTGTTCTGAAAGG
>CM050434.1:22721650-22761650 GCA_027564155.1 Gymnocypris eckloni scoliostomus | reverse complement strand
CGTATAGCAGACATGTTGTCACACATTTATCGCTCGGGATAAAAGCGTCTACTAAATGACTAAATGTAAATGTATATAATAGTGGTGGGGTTATCGGCGTTAACGTGCGTTAACGTGAGACTTTATCGGCGATAAAAAAAATATCGCTAATCTATTCTCAAAGTTGGGTTGGGAGCTGGGTCTATACTACGCAAGCTATGATGACTTTCACCCTGATATTTTAGCGGATGTATACCTAGCCGAATTGCACTGTAGGGGCGAGCAGTCTTGAACTAGAGGCTCGCAGTCCGTGATGGACAGATTGTTAACGGCTGGTCTATGTGGTAATACAATCGGGCAGGACATCCAAACGCTCACCTATCATTCATCAACCTCAAATATGGCTTTTCATCTGAAAGATGTATGTAGTAACAACTTTACATGGCGCTCAATATGATGTTAACCTAGAGAAATGTGCGCTATTGAAGTGTTTGTGTGGGAAGCGTTTGCTGCAGGACAGGCTCCGGTGCGCTCACTTGCTCTTAAAATCTCCGTCATTTTTGGTCATACAGATAAAAGTAGCCTAATACATCTTTCGAATCTGTAAAGACTCTACGTTTATTTGTGTGCACTCAGAATAACAACGAACGTTGCGCTTTTAAGCAAACAGGATGCGCTTTAGGTCTCATGTGAACTTGAGCGAGAAACTTGAAACTCCGTCTTTGAAAAATATATCTATAGAGTGAAATGTCTAAAAATTAAAATAGAAGACGTGTGTGTTAGCATGGATGATTTACATGAAATTTAATCTGTGCAACACTGTGCATAAGATGGCTTTCAGTTCAATATAATAACAAAAAACGACATTTTGGGTTTTTATTCAACTAATAAGGTGGGCACGCTGTGATCTGTACTATATTTTTACTGTAATTGACAGTTATCAAAAAAACAAAAAAACAACAACACGGGAGTGGGAGGGAATGGGAGTCATTCTTCCGGGAGTGGAACAGGATTTTCCTCCAGTTTTTTCGTGGGATTGGGACGGGAAGAGATTAAAGTTTGTGATGCATTTTGGAAACAGGAGATGAGCCCCTGGTCTAATGCGCCACCTGGCTTGAGAAACCCGTTCTCAAATACTTACTTTTAGTCATTATTTGGGTAGCACACATATTCTGAATGCCTTCGGCAGAATTCAAATGAGCCATTTTAATCTAGATTAAAACAATTAATCTATGCCCACCACTAGTATATAATCACATATAGAATAAAACATACGATAATAATGATTTTGAGAAGTTGCCCTAAAAACTACAAAACTCAGTTAACACAAAAATGTTCCAAGTTACATTTTTATTAAGAACATTATTTATTAATGTTTTTAGAACTTTCAAAACATCCATTTTTTCATGTTTTGATTATTATTATTTTTTTGTGAAGGTTATCAAAGCACTAAAGGGAATGCTCCATATGACCATTTTACAAACATTATGAGAATGCTATACTTTGAATATTGAACGTTTTGAAACAAGAAAAAAAAACATGTAAAAAGATAAACATCCATCTAAAATGTTTAAGCGCAAAAACAACATACATATAATTTGACATCTAATAGATTTGTGGTTTAAGAGCAGAATTCACTGAAGTGTGCTGAATATAAAGCACTGAGGAGAAAACAAGCGTGTTGTGTGATAACATGAAGGGTCAGTTTTAAGATTATTAATGGAGACTTTAGATCGTTTTAAACACTCTTGTTACATACCTCCTCCTCCTCCTCCACGTAGAATTATCATCATATAAATAGTAGAACCGTGTTTTATGCCATAAGAACCAAGTGTAAGATCACATCGTCTGCCGTTGGACATATATACTACTAAAAAACAACATCAATGGAAACATAAGAAACAGCAAACATTACTGTATCAGCCTCATTAAGAGATGAAGATGTATCATTTCATCATTAAGAGGGATTTCAGTAATTATCATACTTTAACTAAATAGCACGGTTAATATTATAGTACTGTTCATTAGGGTAAATCCAACAGATGATATTTCTTTACAAACTTCTCGTAGCTCGACATTTAAATGTTTATGCAGTTTTTCCTACTGCTTATATGATTTTGGCATATAATAGTTAAATAAGTTACACCAGCATGCTTAGAAATGATTGGACTTACGTTGTTCTTCTTCGTTACAGAATCTTCTGATGAACTCTTTAAGAGTCATATTCTTCAGTTCCTCTTCTGAATTCACACATACTGCTCTTTTCTGTCCTTTGTCACTTTCAATAAAACATTTGCAGCTCATTTTCCTTGTGCAAATTTAATGTAGAATTTAAAATTAACAATGCGCTGTGTTTAGTTTTACTTTTACTGTCACATTAGGTGTGTTCGACTTTAAGCAGCGCTATGTTCAGTGTATGACATCAAAGTACCGCGAGAGCGATAAACAGAGCAGACGGATCCTATGCTTTCGAATGACTCTCGCGGTACTTTGATCTCATACACTGAACATTCCGTGCTGCGCAAATCTTAATAAGTCGAACGCGTCTATTGATTGGCCGAGAGATGTGCTCCGCACCCTTTTAGCAGCCCTCTTCCGGTTTGTGTTTGGACAGGCTATATAAGGAATTATCATCATCAGAGATGGGCAGTATTTCAAATACGTATTTAATTACTTTTGAGTATTTAGTAATTTGCTGGACAAAGAAAAAACTAGTGTAATTTGTCATTAAACACTTAAAAGGACAGTATTTTGTATTTAAAATACTTAAAATACTTAATCAAGTAGGTAATTATATTCTCAGATAATACTATATCTTTCTTCACCTGTGTCTACTGAAAACTATAGCCCTTATGAAAATCAACCATGGTTTTACTACAAATAAAACAAAAAAACATGGTTAACCACAAATTAACCATCCTCTTGCAACACTGACCATGGTATTTATAGTAAAACGGTGGTTATACGAATGGTAGTCAATACACCAAAAACCATGGTTACTACAATTTTACTATACTATAACCATGGTTAATTTGAATAAGGGCAGTTTTTGGCTAGATGCAAGTGCTGGATCCATAGGCGGAGTCACCCAAAAATTACAATTCTGTTACACTCCTGTAAAGGTGCGTTCACACCAGACGCGAATGAAGCGTTAAGCGCCAGTGATTTACATGTTAAGTCAATGCAAAGACGCGATAGACATCCTGCGGCGCGATTTGAGCGTTTCGGGCGTGATTCGCGAATCGCGCGAGTTGAAAAATCTGAACTTTGGCGGATATTCGCGCTGTGTTAACCAATCAGGAGCTTGCTCAAGTAGTGACGTGATTACGACGTCGCGAGTGGAGGCAGAAATCCAAAACAACAAAGGCGGACAAAATCATCTCGCTGTATGTGGATACCTGGAGCTGTGCGATACATCTTCGTACTTTTATAGAAACAGGAATTAAAAGGATCTTGCTTGGAAGAAAGTGAGTGAGGAGGTTACAATATATAAAGGGTGCAAATCAAAAGAAAAGACAAAAGGATGGGAATATTTACAAGAGCTAAACAGAAAGGACAAGCTGCTGCAGAAGCCCCTCCCATGACGCGAATTCGCGTCTGTTGTGTAGTGAATTTCACGCGCGAATGAAGTCAGCCATGCACCTTACACATTCAAGGTCCAGAATGGTAGGAAAGACATCAAGTAATCCAATTTTATGAAGCAACGTGGGGGCTTTGTTCATGCAAATAAATAAAAAATTACAATAAAAAGTATAGTTCCGGTCCTTGATTCTGATTGGTTGAGCCGTGCTCGAAGCTGTTGTAAAATACTCTACAAACACACTCCTTTGTTTATGTCTGTGCGTTGCTCGGCAACCACTTTGTTGCAACCACAACTACATTGATTGGCTGAAGAATAATGTTTTTATTAATATCATTATATTTGTTTTATTTTGAGAAACCTTGCTATGTATATGGAATAACCGTTTTATAAAAGTTATGTACAATATTTGCATAAGTTACAGAGACAAGAAAACAAAGTGAAACACTTAAACAAGCCAATGTTTTGACCAACATTTTATAAATTGTATAAAATCTCATAAAAAAACAACGTCTGATTTTGAGAAGTTGCCCTAAAATCTTTGTTCAACCATAGTTTGTGTAACATATATAATAGCAATATAGTTTTTAGTTTAAGAGCATAATTCACTGAAGTGTCCTGAATATAAAGCAGGAGAAAACAAGGTTTTGTTTTGTGAAACAGCATGAAGGGAATGTTTGAAGACTAAAAACGGAGACTTTAAATCATTTACAACACTGGTGTTCATATGTTGCACATATTTCATTCAAATGTAAAATTCAATAATCACATTATGTTCTGATTTTAGAACAGATTTTATGCATTCAAATATTTATTCATGTTTATTTCGTGATGCAAATATTAAAGAGGAAAATATAATTGATTCACATGCCGCTTGGCGAATACCTCACTACAAATAAAAGAGCGCAAAACAAATTTTTTGCTTGTATTTGATCTCAACGTTTACAGAAAGACGAGACTTTGTGTTATGATAAAAAAAAAAAGTTTATTGCGATTATTGGGTGGCTTGTGTGCAATGAATGGACTTGAAAACGTTAAATATGGATTTGGAGCCCGTATCGTTTGGGGGCTTACATAATTTTTGCATATGGGCCCAGGGGCTGACTTGCATATGGGCCCAGGGGGGCTAACGACACCAAGCTGCGGCAGACGGAGACACTGAAGAGGGACTTCAGGAGCCTGATCGAGACAGTACGCAGCACATCGCCAGCGACGACGATCATCGTGTCAGGACCTCTTCCCACGTATCGACGAGGACACGAACGGTTCAGTAGACTGTTTGCTTTAAATGAATGGTTGTTTTCATGGTGTACAGAGCAGAAAATTCTCTTTGTCAATAATTGGAATCTTTTCTGGGAGCGTCCTAGGCTATTTCGTGCTGATGGCCTGCACCCCAGCAGAGTCGGTGCGGAACTCCTGTCGGACAACATCACCAGGACGCTACGCTCCATCTGACTAGTAAGCCAATTCTCCAATAACAGCTATAATGACTTTTGTTCTACCCACTTAAAAGATAAAGGTACTTGTAGTGTCCAATCTATACAGACTGTGTCTGTTCCCCGAATAGTGAGTTCAAAATATAAATTTAATGCAGGATCTAGAACAAATCTGATCGTGATTAAACCAGAAAAATGCAAAATAAATGAACAAAAACAATTTTTAAAACTTGGGCTCCTAAATATCCGATCACTCACACCGAAAGCAGTTATTGTAAATGAAATAATCACAGATAATAGTTTTGATGTACTCTGTCTGACTGAAACCTGGCTTAAAACAAATGATTATTTTGGTCTAAATGAATCTACTCCACCAAGCTACTGTTATAAGCACGAGCCTCGTGAGACTGGTCGTGGCGGCGGTGTCGCAATATATAGTGATATTCTCAATGTTACTCAGAAAACAGGATACAGGTTTGACTCATTCGAAATACTTATGCTCAATGTTAAACTGTCAGATAAGCAAAATAAATCTGTCCTATCTGCTCTGGCTACTGTGTATAGACCGCCAGGGCCATATACAGATTTTCTAAAAGAATTTGCAGATTTCCTCTCAGACCTATTGGTTACTGTTGATAAAGCACTAATTGTTGGAGATTTTAACATTCACGTTGATAATACAAATGATGCGTTAGGACTTGCGTTTACTGACCTAATAAACTCTTTTGGTGTCAAGCAAAATGTCACCGGCCGACACATCGTTTAATCATACGCTAGATTTAATAATATCGCATGGAATTGATCTAACTGATATAGATATCATACCTCAAAGTGATGATGTTACTGACCATTTCCTTGTATCGTGCATGCTGCATATTACTGATATTAACTATATGGCTCCACGTTATCGCCCAGGCAGAATTATTATTCCAGCCACTAAAGACAGATTCACAAATAACCTGCCTGATTTATCTCAACTGCTCTGTGTACCCATAAATACAGATGAACTAGACACAATTACTAGCAACATGGGAACTATTTTCTCCAATACGTTAGAAACTGTTGCACCCATCAAATTAAAAAAGGTTAGAGAAAAACGTGCTGCGCCATGGTACAACAGTTATACCCATTCTCTCAAGAAAGAAACTCGTATTCTTGAGCGCAAATGGAGAAAAAGTAACTTGGAAGTCTTTAGAATTGCGTGGAAAAACAGTATGTCCAGCTATAGACAGGCTCTAAAAACTGCAAGAACCGAGTATATCCGCAAACTCATAGATAATCACCAAAACAATCCAAGGTTTTTATTTAGCACAGTGGCTAGATTAACAAATAAACAGATGTCACCCGATCTAAATATTCCCTCACAGTTTAATAGTAATGACTTTATGAATTTCTTTACTGATAAAATAGATAATATCAGAAATACAATAACAAAGATTCTACAGTCTAGTACTTCAGCATCATTCATCGCACCCAAAGAAAAACTGCAGTGCTTTAGAACTATAGGACAGGATGAGCTAAATAAACTTATCACTGCATCTAAACCAACAACATGTTTATTAGATCCTGTACCAACTAAACTATTGAAAGAGTTGTTACCTGTTGCAGAACAACCGCTTCTCAATATTATTAACTCCTCGCTATCTTTAGGTCACGTCCCAAAACCATTTAAGCTGGCAGTTATTAAGCCTCTTATTAAGAAACCAAAATTAGATCCTTGTGAACTGGCAAATTACAGACCCATTTCAAATCTTCCGTTTATGTCGAAAATATTAGAAAAAGTAGTGTCTGCTCAATTGTGCTCCTTTTGCAAAAAATGATATCTATGAAGAATTTCAGTCAGGTTTCAGGCGCCATAGCACAGAAACTGCACTTGTTAAAATTACAAATGACTTGCTTCTTGCGTCAGACCAAGGCTGCATCTCGTTGCTAGTTTTACTTGATCTTAGTGCTGCGTTCGACACTATAGATCATGACATACTGATAGATCGATTACAAAACTATACAGGTGTTCAAGGGCAGGCTCTAAGATGGTTTAGATCCTACCTGTCGATCGCTACCACTTTGTTTATTTAAGCAGGGGAGTCATCTCATTATCACCAGTAAAGTATGGAGTACCACAAGGATCTGTCCTAGGTCCTCTATTATTTTCATTATATATGCTGCCCCTTGGTAATATTATTAGAAAATACGGGATTAGTTTCCATTGTTATGCTGATGACACTCAACTATATATCTCAACAAAACCAGATGAAACTTCGAAACTATCTAAGCTAACAGAGTGTGTTAAAATATAAAAGATTGGATGACCAGTAATTTTCTCCTATTAAATTCAGATAAGACCGAGATATTACTTATTGGACCTAAAACAGTACACAGAATCTCTTGGATTACAATCTGCAACTAGACGGATGTACTGTTACTTCCTCTACAGTTAAAAATCTGGGTGTTATATTAGACAGCAACCTATCTTTTGAAAATCATATTTCCAATGTTACAAAAACAGCATTCTTCCATCTTAGAAACATTTCCAAGCTACGGAACATGTTAAGTGTTTCTGATGCAGAAAAGTTAGTTCATGCATTCATGACCTCTAGACTGGACTATTGTAATGCACTGCTAGGTGGTTGTCCTGCATCCTCAATAAACAAGCTACAGATAGTACAAAATGCTGCGGCTAGAGTCCTTACCAGGTCAAGAAAATATGACCATATTACTCCAATTTTACAGTCTCTGCACTGGCTACCTATTAAGTTTCGTATCAGTTACAAATATTATTACTTGCCTATAAGGCCCTAAATGATTTAGCTCCTGCGTACCTAACTAATCTTTTATCACGCTACAATCCAACCCGCTCCCTTAGGTCGCAAAACTCTGGACTCTTGGTAGTACCTAGGATAGCAAAGTCCACTAAAGGAGGTAGAACTTTTCATATCTGGCTCCTAAACTATGGAATAGCCTTCCTGAAAATGTTCGGGGTTCAGACACACTCTCTGTTTAAATCTAGATTAAAGACGCATCTCTTTAGCCAAGCATTCATATAATGCATCTCACAATCTTGTACTGCCAGTCCATCTGAACACATGCACATTATTATGCTTTAGCTTGGGTTATACTGATAATTTCATCCAGGGTTATTCCTGGATGGAGCCGCTACGCTAATTGTTTTACTGTTTCTATGTTACTGCCACGGGATTAACATCCGTGGTAGTTAGAATTACACAAGCCTCAGTCTGGATCCTACCCTTAAGCGATAGAGATGACCGAACACCTGAGAAGAGCGATGACAACCCCTCCGAGATGAGCCCCAGAGACAGATCTCCAGTGAGGACCTCGTCACGTAGACATCCATCGGGAAAGACCCCTGGAACCAGTGGACCACTTACACTCTGACTTTGCTGCAGTTGGAACAAACTACTGATTTGTCTGGCCGGAGGAACTGGCCCCCGACTGAGCCTGGTTTCTCCCAAGGTTTTTCTCCATTCTGTCACCGATGGAGTTTTCGTTCCTTGCCGCTGTCGCCTCTGGCTTGCTCAGTTGGGGACACTTAATTTCCAGCACAATCATCGACTTGATTGCACAGATATTATTTAAACTGAACTAAGCTGGACAATGCCACTACTAAATTCAATGGTGAAATGCATTCGGCGGATGGTTGAGTGTTGAATCCTGTCATTTTACATTGTTGACAAGTTTGCCTGTTTTGATGTTGTGCAGTGCTTTGTTACAATTTGTATTGTTAAAGGCGCTATATAAATAAAGGTGACTTGACTTGACTTGACTTGACTTGCCACACCACTGTGTCTGTACTTGTAATTTTCAACTGATTTATGAATAAGAACAGAAAATAACCGCTCTGCTTCATATTATTGTCCAATGAAACGTGCCAGATCATGATTGGTTGGGGTATTATACATGACAAATGGGCATTGATGAATTATGTAATATTCTAAAATATATAAGATGGATTTTTTATTAAGTCAACACACTAGCTTTGATTATTGATGATTTGTTTTTTTTAATATATATATTGTTTTTCTTCCCAACTCATCATTGTAGAAATAAACCGGAATTGTATGGCTTTTGAGCGATTAGTTACCGTTTTGTGCACATTGTCATGTTAATTATAATTCAAATGCATTTTGTTTTATTGACTACAATATCATTGGCGGGTTCGAATCCTGCTACATTTATACCGACAGTATTTGTTAATTCAATTGGGATGCCCACCCCCTCCGAGGAGTTCAGACACTTCCTGTCGGTTCGCCGTTTCAGGACATTGTTCTGACTGCACAACTAGACAGACTGTGGCTTATCTTGCACCCCCACTTATGAATGGGGACTCGGGAAGCGTGCTCAACCGCAGCCTTCGAAGTCTAAAACGAATCTGAGGACTGTTATTATTTCTAAGAAGGCGGCAGGAAAGAAGACCTGATGCCCGAGGGCTCAGGCCAATGAGGACTAGGCCAGTATAAAGTATAAGGCTAGGCCAGTCATGCACTGTCAAACTGTTTCAGAAACTGTTAGGTCTTATGGCAGCAGCATATAACATGATAGCTTTTGGACTGTTGTACATGAGACCCCTGCATTGGTGGCTCAGGACCAAAGGGTTTCCCCCGAGGGGCAACCCCATTCGCAAGATCAAGGTCACGCGGCGATGTTTACGTGCCTTGGTAATGTGCAAGAAACCTTGATTCCTGTCCCAGGTTCCCGTGTTGGGAGCTTCATGTCGTCGCAAGATGCTAAGGACAGATGCCTCTCTCACGGGCTGGGGAGCGATCATAGAGGGACGTTCCAGTCAGGGTCTGTGGAAGGACCATTATCTCTCATGGCACATCAACCGTCTGGAGATGTTGGCTGTATTACTTGCTCAAGAAATTCCTAGCAGATCTCAGGGGCCACCATGTGCTCATCCACTCTGACAACACATCGGTGGTCTCCTACATAAATTACCAGGGGGGTTTGTGGTCACGTCCACTTGCAAACTGGCATGCCAAATCCTCCTGTGGTCCCAAGGAAAGTTGTTGTCTCTTCGAGCAGCTGACATCCCCGGGGTCCACAATATAGGAGCAGACATCCTGTCGAGACAGGGGCTGAGTTCCAGGGAATGGAGGCTCCACCCCGAGATGGTGGAGCTGATATGGAGGGAGTTCGGCCAGGCACAAGTGGATCTGTTTGCGTCTCGAGATGTCTCACTGTCCACTGGTTTCTCCTCACGCTTTCAGCGCCTCGGACTGGGACCCAGCGATGGTGCAGATCTGGGTTTATGCATTTTCCCCGATCGCTCTGCTCCCGGGAGTCCTGGAGAGAGTTCGCCGGGATCGGGTTCTACTACTTCTCATTGCCCCAGGGTGGCCGGGCATAGAATGGTTCCCATATTTAATATACCTTCTTCGACGGACCTCCTCTGGAGCTCCCCGTCAGGAGGGACCTTCTGTCCCAAGCAAGGGGCTCGAGATTTCACCCCCAACCAGAACTGTGGAAACTGTGGGCTTGGCCTCTGAGGGGGCCCAGCTCATAGACACAGGTCTCTCAACCGAGGTTGTTGAGACCATTCTCCACTCCAGAGCTCCCTCCACAAGGAAACTTTATGCCTTGAAGTGGAGAGTTTTCACTTCATGTTGTAGTGACCATCAGCTGGACCCCGTTAACTGCCCAGTTGGTACAGTGCTGGAGTTCCTGCAAGAGCGGTTCACTGCAGGGCGAGCCCTGTCCCCTCTAAAGGTTTATGTGGTGGCCATAAGTGCTTACCACATTCCTTTGGGTGGAATGTCATTGAGGAAAGACCCCCTGGTATTTCGTTTCCTCCATGGTACTTTTAGGCTGAGGTGCTGCAAGCCTTCACTCCTCCTTTCAGAATGCGGACCAGGAAAGGCACAATTTGCTTTGCCCAGTGCGGGTATTAGATGATTACGTCCACAGAGCTGCCCTGTGGCGCAAGAATGAAATGTTCGTATGTTTTGGACCTCAAAGGATGAGCAAGTGGGTGGTCAAGGCCATCTCACTTGCTTATGAGTCGGCCGGTCAACCTTCTCCTATGGCTGTCTGGTCCCACTCGACCAGGAGTATGGTGGCCTCCTAGGCCATGATATCAGGAGTTGCTCTACAAGAGGTTTGTGATGCGGCAGGCTGGTCCTCACCGCACATATTCGTCCAATTTTATTCTTTGGACCTGGACTCTACCTCAGGTTCCCAAGTGCTCTCTTCCTCGTGCTGCTCATTAGATTTCACACAGGACATGCACTCGTCGCTATGGTGGTGTTATATTAACATTCCCCAAGCGTCTCAAAATTTTACCCAATGTTCGTTCCCTCTTCAGGGAACTGAGTTTACAGTCGTAACCAAATGTTTCTGCTTGCTTTGATACTAGTTTGAAAAAAATCATTAACCCTGTAACAATGACACAAATCACACCTTTCAGACTTATCAATATATTGGGCTTGGATACACATATGTGTCTGTTTGATTTTGAAGAATACAAATAAACACAATCTTATAGAATTCACAGCAGAATGTCCACATATAAATGTAATCATTCATATTAGAGTTTATTAAAATTGTCTTTATTTGTTTCTCTGTTTCTGCCACAGGATTAACATCCCATAATTACACAAGCTTCAGTCTGGATCCAACCCTTAAATAATCTGAGATGACCGAACACCTGAGAAGAAATGATGCCGACCCCTCGGAGGACCTCAGAGGAAGCCAACCATCAGCGATTATACTGAATTACACAACCAAATGTTGCCATACGTTAATTATATTGAGTTTCTACAATATAAATCTATTTTAGAAACTTAATTTCCTGTAAAGCTGCTTTGTAATGATTGTATCGTAAAAAGCGCTATACAAATAATCTTGAATTGAATCAAGCTAAAGGGAAAGTGTAAACTCATTATTTTTCTAAAGTATAATTTCCGTTGTGGACACATCTTGAATTAGCTTACAGTTCATAAATCTGCTTTCAGTGTTACAAGCATCATTAGCAGTAAATCACTTTATTTTTGTCAAAATATATATGGTGCTTGATCATAAATCCTCTATTCAATCCAATATATATTTAATCAAATAATCTAATTTCTCCAATGCATGAGGAGCAAAGTTCTTTAGAATCATCTGAACATGTTGAATAGATTAAACCAATATAATTCTTTGATATATACATTTTTATTTCAGTTTTGTAGATAGTTTTGTCCAAGAAGCCGTTGAATACAAAGTGTGCTGTGAAATGATGGTTGCTTAATGTAATGTTTTGATGCTAAAGCCGGACATGTTCAAAGAGGAAACTTAAATTCCACTGGAAATTTGTTTATAAGGAAATGGTAAAAACTCAATGGAATGCCTTTCCTCATGACACACCCTGAAAGATCTGGCATTTATACACCTGCTTTCAGGAGGACGTGATCAGGTTTAGAAGAGACATCAGGGATAAGACACCACTTTCATGGTTTGTTGGTCATAGTGTTTAAAGAGCCTAATAATGTACCCTAATATAAGTGAGTTTTAATGCTATTTTGTTTCTCATTGTGTCTTTCGTTGTAAGTCAGCTTGCTAGTGATTGGGTAAAATTATTCTAAAGTTTCTAAACACTTTTCAAAAATGTGTCCAGGTGCAAACATGTGGGCTGAAGATGACTTGGGTCCAGGTGCTCCTCCATGCCTTGAGAGTTACATAGAACCAGCAGATGATAAAGTCTACATCATGGCACATCCAGGGAGGCTGGTGAAAACATCAAAGTCTCTGGCTTCAAGCGGTCTCATGATGGCATGCTTGGAAGTGGCGTCTACCTCAGCCGAGATCTACAGAAGGCTTCCAGATACCCTTTAGATCTACTTTATTTATTGCTGTGAATGATTATTTCACTTTCTTTTATGTAAAGCACTTTGAATTACCACTGTGTATGAAATGTGCTATACAAATAAACTTGCCTTGCCTTGCCTTACTTGAGAGCCAGAGAGTGGTTCTGAGAGTGAGGGTCAATGTTGGGAAAGTGAAGAAGATTGACCGTCAAGGTCATCCACTGCAGCGAACCTGGCTTGATCACGGGTACGACACTGCCTGGTGCCCTCCAAATTGTGGCATGGTGTCAAGCGGCCTTGAAGAAGACTGTGTCTGGGATCCAAATCAAAATCACATTCATTAATGAAATACGCCCCAAAACACAAGGAGCTCAAAGTGCCTGCCGTTACTGAAGAGTGCTTTCCCATGAAGTGTGAAACTATACCAGTTTAATATAAACAACTCAAGTGCTTTGAAATGATCATCATATTGTAATGCCGTCGGACCTGAAACAACAAACTGGACACTAAACAGTCAGGTTTCAGGAGTGGCCATTCAACTGAGACTGCGCTACTATCGGTCACTGAAGCCCTGCGAATTGCAAAAGCCAATTCCAAATCATCAGTCCTCATTCTGCTGGATCTGTCTGCCGCTTTTGACACTGTCAATCATCAGATCAGATCCTCCTCATCTGGATTCCATTGTTTGGTTTGAATCCTATCTCACTGGTCGGTCTTTCAGGGTGGCCTGGGAGGGAGGTATCCACAGAACATAAATTGGTCACTGGGGTTCCCCAGGATCGGTTCTGGACCCCTCCTCTTCTCCACATACACTACATCACTGGCTCCCATCATACAGGCACATGGCTTCTCCTACCATTTCTGATGCACACAGCATCACATCTCTCATTTTCGACCAGATGATCCAACGGTAGCTGCACGGATCTCAGGCTGCTTGGCAGACATCTCGGCATGGATGAAAGAACACCATCTACAGCTCAACCTGACAAAGACTGAGCTTCTTGTCTTCCCTGCCACTCCAACTCTACAGCATGATTTCACGATTCAGTTAGGTTCATCAACAATTACCCCATCAGCTTCGGTCAGAAATTTTGGTGTAATCTTCGATGACCAGCTGACCTTCAAAGAGCACATTGCAAAGACTGCTCGATCTTGCAGGTTTGCACTACACAACATCAGAAAGATCAGGCCCTTTCTGACAGAGCATGCACAACTTCTTGTCCAGGCCCTTGTCATTTCTAGACTGGACTACTGCAATGCTCTTCTAGCTGGACTTCCATCAAACACAATCAAACCTCTACAAATGATTCAGAATGCAGCACGACTCTGGTCAACGAGCCCAAAAGAGCCCATGTTACACCTCTCTTTGTCTCCTTGCACTGGCTACCAGTTGCAGCTCACATCCAGTTCAAGACACTGATGCTTGCATATAGAACAACCACAGGCTCAGCACCCACCTACTTCCACTATTACGAATTTTCTCCTCCAGAAGTCTGAGATCTGCTAGTGAGCGACCTCGTGGTACACAGAGAGGCTCAAAATCACTCTCCAGAACATTCTCTTTCACCGTTCCTGGCCGGTGGAATGATCTTCCCATCCCCAAATGCTGGATCCCTGTCAATTTTCAAGCAACAACTGAAAACTCATCTCTTACTTGACTACAAAGACTAAAAAATTGAACTTTCACTTTTTCAAAATCTTCATCTTTCTCCTTCCCCTTGCTAGCATGTACTTATTTGAACAATGCCTGAGACTTGGTGTTATTGGCACTTCCTCTGTATGTTTGCTCTAAGATTAATCGCTTTATGTACTCCCAATTGTAAGTCACTTTGGATAAAAGCGTCTGCTAAATGACTAAATGTAAATGTAATGCAATGAAATAAATCATGAATAAAGTAAACATACTTAATTGACATATCTTTGAGTCATGTTTTCTATTATTTTTTTATATTTAATAAATATAAATGACTATAAATATGTATCATCAAAATAAAACAAAGGGAATATTTAAGGAGAACATGGCATTATCTTGTGATATCTGATTTAGCCGGTCAGTCAGTCAGCAAGCACTTTATATTACAGTTTTTCTCAGTCGCTTTGGTGCATTTCTCAGATCAGAAATGACATTTACTAAACTAAACCTCCACATCATCTAGTCACTTGTGCACATCATAAAAGCAGTTTCTCATTCTTTTGAACAAGTTGCGATTGCTTCTGTACATTCATGTAATTAATTATGTTAATTTCCTATTTTCAGTTGCTATTGTCATGTTGCTCAAAGTGCATTATATAGTTCTCTGTGCTATAGTTTTCTCCTCAAAACATCTAGTCATTAGTTCATCGTATAAGTCATAAAATGCTAAATATGTAGTTGTCAAACTGTCAAGCATATTTTCTACACATTTCTATTAGACTTTTTGTAAATGTGCCATGCATTGTGCAGCTGAATCTTGACTTTCACTAATGAAGAGAATATAAATCAACAAATGATAAACCAGTTCTCTGAAACAGCTCAAAGGTGCATCTCATGAACCTTCAATTGGAAAGCATATAGACAGAGGACAACTCGAGAGTTACAAATTCTGATGATGGATGAACATCCAGAAAACCATCAGGGTCAACAGACGAGAGGAAGAGGAGTACGGATGCACGGTGGATGGGTACAGAGGTAAAACAGAGGTGAAAGAGAAGAACAAGAAAAAAAGATCTTCTTTTGACACACTGTTATAAAAGGGGTGGTTGATAGCGATTTCACTTTTTTAACATTAGTTAGTGTGTAATGTTGCTGTTTGAGCATAAACAATATCTGCAGAGTTGCGGCGCTGAAAGTTCAATGCAGACGGAGATATCGTCTTTTAAAATTCTGGAAGTTTAATGCCTACAAAAACGACTGGTAAGGGACAACAACGAGTTACTTCCCGGGTCTGATACGTCACAAACCCAGATAAACCCCGCCCCCAGGAACATGTAAAGAAGGGTGCGGGGCCATGCTGCGCTGCTTTAGAGAAGAGGAAGAGAAAACTAGGGATGCACGTAAAAATCTATTCATTTGAATCGCGATTCTGTCTTCTAACGATTCTAATGGATTCACAAGTTTCAAAATCATTAAAGCAGCGGTTCTTAATACTGTTACTCGTGTCACCCTGCTCTGCATCTCTCTCTCTCTCTCTCATTCAGATCAGCTCCAACAAACTGTTCCAATTATACAATTATTTTCACACAGCAATGAGAAGCATTATAAATGGACACGCGTGTGGTTGCTGTGCTTATTAAAGCTTTAATCAGGATAAAACCGTATATTAAAAGCTAACAGAAGCAGTAGCACTTACAAATAGCGGCGTATTTAAAAGTATGAGACAACAACAACAACCAAACATATCATTAAGAGCTGTGCTTGCACAGGTTCTGCACGATCCTCTTCACTAATATCCTCTGGGTCTCAATCAGGCTCAAATTGATAAGCATTATAGACAACAGACGGTTTAGCCAATCACAACACACTGAGCCAGCTAACCAATCTCAGCCCATCGCGTATTTCTGAAGGAGGAGCTTAAAACCAGGAAATAAATCAGGCGTTTGTCAAAGAGAGGACAGAGGGTGTGGAATTAAGGTAAATTAGGGTGAAAAATAATGTGTTTAAAAGAACAGTCAACCACACTCTTTAAAGTCTGTTTTGTACCTTTCACATAATGACAGCCACCATAATAATAATGCAGGTGGTAAAAGAGAAAGCCACATGAAGAATCAAAGCTCATCACAAGCAGCTTCACCACAAGCAGAAGTATATATTAATATATAGAAGATAGTCCGAGCCATTCATGAAAACACAAAACCCCATCATGATAACACACATGATACTTCAATAATGAAATACACTTTCATTAAACAACAGAAGATGTAACAAAGCCCTAATTTACATAACTATTAAAAAACATGATTATTTTAACAAAATGCTTTCAAATGTGGAGTGTCACGCAGGGAATTCTGGGAATATCAGTTTACAGTTTTTGACTAAATTATACATTGAGTTATTTTTTTTTACTTCTAGAAACTGTACAATTAACAGCATTTTACTGTAAAAGGACATGAAATGTCTGGTTAGATCTTTTACTGTTTTCCCTGTATATAGTACGGGAATGTACTGTTAACCTATTAACATTTTTGTTCAGTAGCGTTTTTACTCAATGTTACAGTTAAAATTACAATTATTTTTCCAGTGTAGATGCACACTGTTCACATTAGTGAGTAGTGATTATGGGGTGTCACTTTGGGACGGGTGAGGGAGAGAAAATCACAGTATGCTCACTACAAAAAACTAGACTACACCACTGGTTAAGGCCATCTCATATAAAGTGGGAACTCTTTTTCTATTAAAGAAATACATCAAATTTAAATTGCCTATGCTTTTTAGACCATAAATGAAAACTTTGGTATATATTGCACACTGATCCTCTCCTTTCCAAAACTGAAGACTGTAAACTTTTCGTTTTCAAAAGAAATTCAAGCCAACATAAGCTATGTGTCAAACCGTTTCCATCCAGTCTTGAATAACATGGATAACTTGATCTGCATGGATTTGGTCATGTGTTGATCTTATCTGTCTGATAACACCAGATCAGCAGATCAGTACTTGTGTGTTAACCTTTGCTGTTCATACACCTGCTGTCATAGCAATGTAAATAGTTTCTGAGTAGGTGCGGCATTTACAGGAAAACGGTCGTATACAGCCAACATGAAACTTACATTACATTGGAAAACGATCGTTTTCATTTTAAGATCAATAACGCATGTTTATTTTGGGCATGTCAATTATCATTAGAGATCAATGCAGCTCCTGCTTTATAACAGTTTGACAAAGGTCATGTCATTACCGGTTTACTTCAGACTTATTAATATACTGGGCTTTGGGAGAATTATAGTATAGAAGTGTTTGCTGGATGCTGGAAAGAAAACAACAAAAGATGATCGTTTTTTACCAAACAGTCTTTTAATCAATGTCACCTTTATTTATATAGTGCTTTTAACAATACAAATTCAATACAAATAAAATCAATCAATCAATCTTCTAATCACATATTCTAAAAAAAAAAAAAAAAAAAAAAAATCCAATAATTTTTACAAAGAAACTAAACCTCAGTGGAACACCTGCCATCATGCTGCGTTTAGTTTTACTTTCACTATTGTGTACAATCTGCCCAGCCCTCTTCCAGAAGTGTTTTTCTGTGTATTTATGCACTGGCTATGTGTGTGTTTGTTTATAATCTTTAATAATAATACAGTTTATAGTGTTATATTAATAGAGTTAGGCTGCATTGCATTGTCATAACATTATGCTTGAAGGGAAAGTTCTTCCAAAAATGAAAACTCGGTCATTAATTACTCGCCCTCATGTGGTCCCAAACCCGTAAGACCTTCGTTCATCTTCAGAACACACATTAATATATTTTTGATGAGATCCGAGAGCTCTCTGACCCTTCATAGACAGCACCCACGATCAAGGCATAGACACGCAGTATGAATATCATTAAAACAGTTCATGTGTCACGGATCTGTCTGTCCCCCACCTATCACAACGCAAGCCCACAACTGATTTCATCTGAGCCTTAATCAGGCACACCTGCTCTCTATCTGCACCTCATCACCACACACCTTATATAAGCTCACACCTCACCACAGTCAGCTGTCCGATCTCGTTCCGACGAAGTGGACTCATTCCAAACTACTTACCTGTTACCTACCTGGTATTATTAACCTCCTGTCTCATCTCCAGCAGTGTAACTTCCGGTCTCTGTCATCCTGTTCCCTCCAACGATCTCCAACAGTATACCGGTCTCCTCACGAGGTGTGAGCTCCTCTCCATTCCACGGGTTCCTGGCAAGGCAAAGATATATAGCCATCATCATTCCATCTCAACTATTCTGAAGTTCTACTCATCATTGATTTACTCTGCTGTTCAAATAAACACCTGTTTTTGTACTTACCCTCTGTGTGAGCTCTGCTTCCATAACACCATGTCACATCAGTGGTCATTTTATGACGCTATGAGATGTCTAATATTTGCGACTGCAACCAAAATAGAAAGTTTAAAAAAAGAAAAGAGCTAAAGCATTGAACATTTTCCAACATTAGGACAATAATTAATGTGCTCCAATCAACAGGAGGTGTTACAAATCGTCCATCAGTATATTGTCTGTGTGTTTTAATGCAACAGGAGATAGTTTGAGTGATTAAAGACTCTCCAAGGATCACAGCTGGAGAATTGCAGAACATAGTTAAGTCTTGGGGTCAGAAAGCCTTATAATGGGCCGTGGTTGGATCTTCAAACAAAACAAGGATCTGAAAGGACCACGGAAATGGGTCACTGAGCACGAAACGAAGGCTCTGCCATGACCGACCCGGTCCTCTGACCTGAACCCGACAGAAAACTGAATCATGGAGCTGTGAATCTGACGGGTCTGGAGAGATTCTGGATGAAGGATCGGTCTCTGATCTCTAGTCAGATTTACTCCAAATGTGCTTTTGCCAAGCTATTTTCTGTTTATTTTAATAAATAAAAGTATTTAATAGTAACAATAAATACATTATATTACATAATTAATATATTTTGAAATATGACAGTTTCGTTATTAAATGTAATGGAGGCAATAAATCACACAAATATGGTGATTATCTCTTATATTAACCTTTTTAATCCAACCATGTCAACAAGTTAAAAAGTCATCATGGCGACCGGGGGGGGGGTTAGAATGCGAAGGCTGCTGCGGGAGAGCGGGTGAGGAGACGAGCGGTGATAAGGATGTATAGATTTGTATTCATTTAGTAAAGAATCACCGCAGAGCCGCACAACAGCAGTTCTGTGGCTGTTTGGAACAGTTTTGTTTGTGAAATTGAGCAAAACAGATAATATTGTGTCTAAATTTTAACACGATATTAACTTTTTGCTTGTCAAGTAATTCTGTAAACTCAATATCACAAGTGCAATCATGCTGATATCACAGGAAAGCCTTTCACCTCGACGAGAAGTACCATCATGTTTTAATATCGCGAGATCTCATCACACTCTTACCGACGGGAAACCAAAGTCCCTTTCAAGGAAAATCTGTTCACTCGGCGGCCATATTTAAGACCAAGGGTGAATCCCATTTCTCTCTCTCTTACCCCTTCCCCTACCCCTTGTCCCTCAAAACCGAGGGGTAAGCGCTAGGGGTGAAAACATACCCCTATGAAATGAGACACCACTTGGTTACCATTACGTCATCATACACCGTCGCTAGTTGGCTGCGACGTCATGTATAGTTCAAGTGTACGTCATATATATGTATAGCATGTATTGATGTCTCCAAAGCAAGTAGTGTTATGCACTGATATGAAACAAAATTTAGAGTTTAGGTAAAACTATAGACCTGCATGGAGTCCATTCAAGGCTAGTCAGAGAAATGCGGGACTGTTGTGCAAATCAGCAGCGTAACGTTAGCGTAGAAAACTAAAACCTTTCAATTTAGCACATGGTTGCAAATACATATGTACAGGACTGTGTAGAGCACAAAACAAAACATTTTTAAATCAATTGTTTAAGCCGAAAATACTTACATTTATGGGACTCTGGATGATCTGACCGCGGTGTGTTCTGGGTACTGCTTGGTTTCAAGTAAGCTCGCGAAAATGCTTGGTTTTAAGGGGTATCTACCACTTAGCCCTACCCCTTGATCAAAACCAGAATTGGGACAGCCCTTACTCTCACGTGAACGCGCAAAACTAAGGGGAAGGGGTAAGACAGAGAATTGGGATTCACTCTAAAGGTGCGTTCACACCAGATGCAAATGAAGCGTTAAGCGCGAGTGATTTACATGAGAGAGAGTGTGTGAGTGTGTGTGTGTGAGAGAGAGAGAGAGAGAGAGAGAGTGTGAGAGAGAGAGAGAGAGAGTGAGAGAGAGAGAGTGTGAGAGAGAGAGAGAGAGTGAGTGAGTGAGTGAGTGAGTGAGTGAGTGAGTGTGGGCGCATGTGAGTGTGTGTGTGAGTGAGAGAGTGTGAGATTGAGAGTGTGAGTGTGTGTGAGAGTGAGAGTTTGTGTGTGTGTGCGTGTGCGTGTGCGTGTGCGCGCACACAGCAGGTGTGATGGCAGAAGGCTGCAGGCAACTCGCTGGTGAATGTCAAAATGTTGTTTGGAAAAACTAAACAACCACACCGTTGTAATTGCCATCCTTAATGCAATAGGTGCAGATAAGATGCTTTGGCAACTATTGTGGACTATGTGCTTGATCATAACAATCAAGCTTGCACACAAACAAGCATTACTCACCGGGAGAATTTACCAACAGCCGCTGATACCTCGTGATTTCTCCCATGGATTCCATCTAACGTTACCGGGAGAAGAGTTTACGATTTTCCAGCAGTATGTTCGCCCGCTGCCTGAGGATCAATGGGTGGCTTTTCAGTCTCATGAACAAATCTATAGAGACCGTCTGGGCACCAAACGCCAGCGCGATAAGCATTTTGTTTCCTCCGGTGATCCAGGAAAGTGGATAAAGTTAGCTGCACTGCTAAACGGGATATTCTTTAAGAATGGAGTTTTTACAGCGGAAAGCCACAACGGTAGACCTTTTGGATTACAGTTCCTGAAGTATGTGGCGAGAGTCCTAAAGAAGTTCCCGGCGACACAATCGTATCCTGAAGATTTAACATCGGCTTCAGTATCTGACTGGATCCGCGAGCAGCTGTGTTATCTGCAGGAAACCGTTCTGCCCTCTCTACGGACAGGAGCGACTCGCAACCAGCGAAACAGAAAGGTGTGCAGAAACAAACTCGCATATCTGTGGCAGTATAGAAGATCTAAAGCGATCCAAGTCATCTTAAATAACAGCGAGTATCCCGACCCTCCTCCCTGTCCTTGTGACATTACAGCAATACAAACTTATTATGATAGTAAATGTCTAAATCAGAGGTGTAATGAGGATCTTCCACCTCCACCCTGGTGTTTAAATGTGCCGCCACCGAAGCCAACTGTTTTCCCTAAAACAATGCATTTCACGCAGCAGGAGGTAGAGACTGTTTTTAATAAACTCCTTAATAACAAAGCAAGTGGTAAAGATGGCGTGACAAATCTCTGCCTCTCTGCCCCTCTGCTTCTCTCTCTCTGCTTCTCTGCGCCCCTCTGCCTCTCTGTGCCCCTCTGCCCCTCTGCGCCCCTCTTTCTCTCTGCACCCCTCTGCGCCCCTCTGCCTCTCTGCGCCCCTCTTTCTCTCTGCACCCCTCTGCGCCTCTCTGCACCCCTCTGCGCCTCTCTGCCTCTCTGCGCCCCTCTGCCTCTCTGCCCTCTGCGCCTCTGCCTCTCTGCCCCTCTGCGCCTCTGCCTCTCTGCCCCTCTGCGCCTCTGCCCCTCTGCGCCTCTGCCTCTCTGCCCCTCTGCGCCTCTGCCTCTCTGCCCCTCTGCGCCTCTGCCTCTCTGCGCCTCTGCCTCTCTGCCCCTCTGCCTCTCTGCCCCCTCTGCGCCCCTCTGCCTCTCTGCCCCTCTGCCTCTCTGCGCCCCTCTGCCTCTCTGTGCCCCTCTGCCTCTCTGCGCCCCTCTGCCTCGCTGCGAGAGACTAAATCAGCTCCTTCTGTTCCTTCCACATCAAATACAGACCCCTGGAGACAATGAATGAGACTTAACTTTAAACTCAGACTCAATCAAAGTCCTTCTGTGAAGTAAGCCTCATGTAGAAAATGGCCCGAAAGCATTCAGAGTCTCCAACACACTGTTTGGACATTTCTAGCGTTTAGTTCACACATTGACCTGTGACCTCCAGACTCACACACATCAGGCTCTCGATGACATCATCACGCCCTCTTGAGGTCACTAACGACGATGACGCCTTCATTTGTGAGATTTGTGTTAGGCAACGCAACACACTAGAGCAGGGGCCTGTAACGTGATTAGATGAACAAATTCAGAAAACCAAACCAAACCACTCCAATCCGGCTTTGTTGGTACCATGCAGCTGATCATCAGCTTTCTCTGTTAACTCAGGCTTGATCTTGAGTTAGTGAAGCGCATGCACATGAATGTGTGACATCAGCAAACAGCCAATCACAACACAGAGCAAGTGTGATTCACTTCTTGGGAGAGAGCCAGCGAAATTCAAAACTCTTTTGTTAAAGCTTAAGAGATTAAAGAGGAATTAAAAGCATTTCCACTGAAGTACTTGTCCATGAAAGAGGACAAATAAAGGACATTATCTCGCTCCATCAGTGCAGTGACGAGTGAAACTTGTTTAGGTACTTTATATAGTTGATCATATATAGTGATAGAGACTCAAACATGTACGGTCACATGTAGCCATCTATTGATTCTACCACTTATTTATATTACATATGATCTGTATGTTCCTGTGGCTCAGCGGTAGAGCATTGTGTTAGCAGCGCAAAGGTTGTGGGTTCGATTCCCAGGAACACATGTACTGACAAAAAAATGTATAACCTGAATGCAATAAAATAAAATGATAAAAGCGTCTGCTAAATGAGTAAATGTAAATGTATATATTAATATTCATTTAAAATAAATATTTATAATAATTGTTAAACTAAAAGTGCTTGTGTGATGGAGTAACAATAATATAAATCATATTATAATTATATAATTTAATTATCATTAAAACCAGATAGTTTTGTTGTATTCCTTTTTTTAAGGTACTTCATAGTGACCTTTAATTTGTAGGGAGAGGAACTGGGGAGTGACTTTTTTCACTTTGCTCACATCTGCTTGGTCCAATTTCAGTTTGAGATCTCTAAACCAGAACATAACCCACTCCGGAGCAGGTTAGCCGAGGAGTGTAAGTCACTACGACAATGAACACCGCTAAAAGCCAAGCCACTTTCATAGTACCTAAAACCCAGGATCGGTGCAAACTAAACTGAACTTACCTGGCTATCCAGCTAAACCGGCTTCATGGTACAGGCCTGGAGTGTCCAGACTCGGTCCTGCAGAGTTTTGCTCAAACACCTGCCTGGACGTTTCTAATATGCCTACTTAGACCTCGATAACCCGGTTCAGGTGTGTTTAATTAGGGTTGGAGCTAAACTCTGCAGGACCGAGTTTGGACAGCCCTGCACTAGAGTAACCCTCGTCTGTGAAGTGCATCATAAAACCATCCTCGTTAATTCATTATGATGCTGCAGTATGAACAAACACAGGACATAACCTCCAGCAAACAAGAGAGATTCGGTCAGTCTGCGGTGTTAAAATCACCTCCTGTAGCTATTCAGAACATTATATGACACCTTTTAAAATCTCAGTAAAACCTCCAGCAGCTCATCAGCTGTGAAGCCCGAGGAATGAATCATATTTGAGTGAGAGACAAACACTGTCATCTGCTGCTGAGACTCAAACACTGCAATATTTACACTCCGAGAGAAATGATCATTTACTCACCGAACCTTCACGTGCTTCTGAAGCTGTACGAGTGTCTTCTGAAACACAGATGAGCTGCTCTTAAACACAGACATCAGCATCTGGCAAGCTTCAGGAACCTCAGAGAAACAAACACAGCTTTGCATTAGTATGGAACCACTTTATTATGTTTGCACGGTTTAATTTATACTTTAAGACCCCACAGAGCAGCTCCCATATAATGATGACCGTCAACGGTTCAGACACGCTTTGATCAACATTCATTCTTTCCTGCAGAAGAAAGAGTCATTCAGGTTTGGAACGACATGAAATATGAACATGGTTATGATATTGTAAGAAAACATCAGGGTCGCATTGCATCAGACGTTCATTTTGGCCAGAAACATATTAAACGGAGGAAATATCAATCTTGATTTCAACATCAGTGTCTGTAAAACAACAGAGTCCAGAACTGAACTCCATCCCAGCACTTTATTCAGAAGAGCAGATGTGGGAGAAATACATCAGGTGCGGTTTATAGACACTTAATATATACGTCTGGTTTAAATGACACAATAAATAGATAGCAAGGCAATGAAAACATGAGAAACAAGCAGGAAAAGATCACATGACAAGAATATGATCACGAGCAATAACAAGAAAAATGACTGAAACAAATCTAAACAGATGTTACACTTAACACAGAATGATTAATAAAAACAAATTATAAATAAAAATAAACTGGCGTGGCAATTTTCCCATCCATACATCAAAAACATGGCAATTTACCAATAATAATTGTGGCAGTTCCCCATTTCCAGCGTGGCATTTTCTCAATCACATATCCTTCAGATCTGTAGAACAATCACATCTGCATTTATGTGCATATAACCCACAAAAGAACCCCCCCTTCAATAGTCTGTTCCTCAATTCAGAGATGATTTAACATCGAGTCATGAGAATCAGCAAGAAGAGAAACTGCTGAGAGTACTTCACTGATGCTCGATCACATATCAGCAGATCACTTCATCATTTGGCATTCACAATATTTAACTATGTTTAATTGGAGTAGCAATGACTGCACTAATGACTGCTAAAGAAAACACTGACTAAATGCTCTCAAAGTAACTTTAGTAAACCGTGTGTGTGTCTGTGTGACAGAGTGTGTTCACAAGGATAGTAAAACCTGACATTTCTTGACCGGTCCCCACAAGGGGAGGATAAAAAAAAAGTTTTAATAGTTAATGATGTCTGTAATGTATGGTAATTGTGTTATCACTCCTTACCTGTTGATGGCGCTCTCCGTATGTAAAATGTGTGGTGAACATAACATGTGGAACGAGAGAGAAAGAGTTCAGTAAAAACAGATCGTCACGTTCATCAGGTGTCTCTGTGTAATTATTAAAATATACATAAAACGAATATCACATGGTGTCAGAAGAAAAAACATGGATCAGTTGAAGCCTCCTAACAGTTTGTGTTTCGAAGGAAATCTGGCGGAAAACTGGCGAACGTGGATTCAAAAGTTTGACCTGTATCTCATTGCAACTGGCATTGCAGAGAAGAGTGACAAAGTAAAGTGTGCGACATTTCTTCACGTGGCTGGAGATGATGCTGTGGATGATTTTGATGTGCTCAAAGAAAAGTTTAGAGAGTACTGTGAGCCAAGAAAGAACATTACGTATCTGAGGCATATGTTTTTTACGAGAGCACAGGAACAAATGAAACCATTGATGCATACGTGACCGATTTGAAAAATAAGGCAAAGGACTGTGAATTTGGACGATTAACTGATGACTTGATTAAAGATCGCATTGTCTGTGGTGTTAACAATGACACCGTGAGAGCTAGGCTTCTCAGGGAAACGGATTTGAACCTGGCAAAGGCTGTGGATATCTGTCGTGCCATCGAAGTAACACAAAGCCATATGAAAGTGCTGCATGAAGAAGCAGAAGTGGCTGTGAACAAAATAACGAGAACCAAGTCAACAGTCAGACAGTCGAATATCAAGCACACAGGGAAAGAGAAGGAAGAATGCATGAGATGTGGTTATGTACATGAGCCAAGGAAGTGTCCAGCATATGGCAAAATTTGTAATGAGTGCTCGCGGAAGAACCATTTTAGCCGGATGTGCAAAACACAAAAACAAAAAGAAAACCTAGAAAATTGGAGAAAAAAGTCCATGAAATAGAACACGCAGAAATTGCCGAATTGTTTATAGGTACCATCGACATTGAACGAAGTGAGCAGAATAAACAACTGCATACTTACCTTTAAGCTAGACACAGGAGCAGAGTGCAACGTGTTGTCATATAAAGACTTTGAGAAAACCTCTAAGACAACATCACTGAAGAAATCAAACTGCTCGTTAGTTACATATTCTGGCCACACGATGGAGCCAAAGGGCAAGGCAATGCTCAAATGTGGTTACAAAGACAATGAGTTTGAGCTAGAATTCCAAATTGTAGATGAGGATTCACCAGCTATCCTAGGAAGAGAAGCATGCTCAAGACTCGGACTGATTAAAAGAGTTTACAAGGTGGAGAACAAAGACCAAACGGACATTCTGAATGAGTACAAGGATGTGTTTACTGGTTTAGGATGTATTCCAGGACTGCACAATATACAGCTCAACCTAGATGTCGCTCCAGTCATTCACGCACCAAGGAAAGTACCCATAGCACTAAAGGACAGGGTCAAAATGGAACTGAAACGAATGGAAGATCTTGGAGTTATCGTGAAACAAACCGATCCCACTGACTGGGTTAATAGTATGGTTACGGTAGTGAAGCCAGAGAAACTCAGGATCTGCATCGATCCACAAGATCTTAACAAAGCTATAAAGAGAGAACACTACCCATTGCGCACGATAGAAGAAATAGTAGCTGAGATGCCAAATGCCAAAGTATTCTCAGTGCTTGATGCCAATCATGGGTTTTGGCAAGTACAGCTGGATGAAGAAAGCTCCAAATTATGTACTTTCAACACTCCTTTTGGGAGATTCCGGTTCTTGAGACTTCCATTTGGCATAGTGTCAGCTCCAGAAGTGTTTCAGAAGTGCATTGCACAAAGATTAGAAGACTTAGATGGAGTCGTTAACATAGTGGATGACATTCTGGTGTGGGGTGAAGACATAGAACAACATGACAAGAGACTAAGACAACTGCTAGACAGAATTAGAAGCATTAATCTAAAGTTGAACAAAAACAAATGCAAGATCAGGATGACCGAAGTCAGTTATGTTGGACACATTCTGACTGCAGATGGGTTGAAGCCAGACAAAGAGAAAGTCAGAGCGATACAGAACATGCCAGAGCCAGCGGACAAAGCTGCACTAATGAGGTTCTTAGGCCTGCTTCAGTATCTGGCCAAGTTTGTTCCAAACATGTCAGACATCAGTGCTCCGCTACGGAAACTTCTAGAGGGTGATGTAGCTTGGCATTGGGACAACAAAAGAGCTTTGAACGATTGAAGTCACTTGTGAGCAACACCCCAGTGTTAAAGTACTTCGATTTCAAAAAAGAGGTAGTACTGTCAGTGGATGCAAGTGCTGAAGGTCTGGGAGCAGTGTTGCTGCAAGAAGGACAACCAGTGGCATTTGGCTCAAGGTCTCTTACTGAGTGTCAGAAAAGATATGCCCAAATAGAAAAAGAGCTCTTGGCGATTGTCTATGGCTGCGAGAAGTTCCATCAGTATATCTATGGTAAGACAGTACAAGTGGAGACGGATCATAAGCCCCTGGAGACAATATTTAAAAAGTCTCTCCAAAAAGCTCCTCCAAGACTCCAGAGAATGCTGATGAGATTGCATCTCTATGATTTACATGTCAGCTACAAGCCTGGCAAAGAGTTGTACATAGCAGACACGCTGAGCCGAGCTTGCCTAAAAGAACAAACCGAGCCACTCCTGGAAGATGAGTTACAAGTTCATTCTTTGTCAGTTTCTTTGCCAATTTCAAAAGAGAAGCTGACTACATTCAGAACTGCAACAGCAAAAGATGAAGAGTTGCAAATGGTCATGGAAGTAGTTCAGTCAGGATGGCCTGCAGACATACGACAAATTCGACAGAGGTGAATATCTACTGTGTGTGGATTATTTTTCTAAGTTTCCGGAGATTGCCAAACTTACACAGACAACAAGCAGACATGTTGTGACAGCTCTCAAATCCATCTTTGCGAGACATGGGATCCCGGATGAAGTGGTGTCGGACAATGGTCCACAATTCTCAAGTGCAGAATTCAGAGTATTTGCAGAAAACTGGGAGTTTGTACATACCACCTCAAGTCCTGGATTTCCCCAGTCAAATGGACAGAGTGAACGAACAGTCCAGACAGTAAAGAACCTGTTAAAGAAAGCACAGGAGAGCCAAAGAGATCCTTATACTGCTCTATTGGAGTACATAAATGCTTCTTTGGATGGTGTGAAACTATCTCCTGCACAGCTGCTCATGGGTCAAAGACTGAAAACAAAACTGCCCACATCAGCAAAGCTGCTGAGACCCCAGCTTTACAGAAATGTGCATAAGAGCATCAAGGACAGGCAGCTGAAACAGAAACATTACTTTGATTGTGGAGCAAAACAGTTACCACCTGTTGCAGATGGAGAGAAAGTGAGAGTAAAAATTAGAAACAACTGGCAACCTGCAATTGTGTTGAGGAGTCATGAAAAACCCAGGTCATATGAGATTCAAACGCCTGATGGAAACACCTTTAGGAGAAACCGGCGACACCTGTTGAAAACCAGAGAAATTACTTTTCCACAACCATGTTCTCTGGAGTTGGAAGAATGTTCTTCAGTAAACAGTGAGCCTGCAGATATCGGTACTCCAGTGCAGTCACCTGCATTGTCACCAGTGAAAAGACCTGTAACACCAACTGAGGACAAGGAAGAACAGATCAAAAGATCACGATGTGGTAGACTGATTAGACCACCAAAACTGTATTCTCCATGACAGCATTGTGGATGTGTAAGTTTTAATAGTTAATGATGTCTGTAATGTATGGTAATTGTGTTATTACTCCTTACCTGTTGATGGCGCTCTCCGTATGTAAAATGTGTGGTGAACATAACATGTGGAACGAGAGAGAAAGAGTTCAGTAAAAACATCGTCACGTTCATCAGGTGTCTCTGGGAATTATTAAAATATACATAAAACGAATATCACAATGTCTATCTAAAAAAATGTAAGAATGCAAACATGTTTTCTGTAAGGGGTAGGTTTAGGGGATTTAAAAATACATTGTTTGGTCAGTATAAAACTGCATGAAGTCTATGGAAAGTCCCCACAATTCACAGAAACAAGCATGTGTGTGTGTGTGTGTGTGTGTGTGTGTGTGTGTGTGTGTGTGTGGGCATGTTTATGTGGTTTATGAGGACACAAATGTGTATAATGACATGGGTATGACATAGGTATTACAAGGAGAAGGGGATTTATGAGGACATTTTCAGTGTCCCCATAATTTAAAACGCTTATAAATCATACAGAGTGAGTTTTTGAGGGAAAATAGAAACGCACTGCCTCCTGTGAGGGCTAAGTTTAGGTGTAGGGTAGGTGTCAATAGCACATACAGCTTGTACAGTATAAAACCATTACGCCTATGGAAAGTCCTCAGAAACCATAAAAGCCAACATGTGTGTGTGTGTGTGTGTGTGTGTGTGTGCGTGTGTGCATGTGCAGTGTGTGTGCTTGTGTGTGTGTGTGTGTGTGTGTGGTGTGTGCTTGTGTGTGTGTGTGTGTGTGCATGTGTGCGAGTGTATGTGCGTGCGCTTGCATGTGAGACTTGTTTGCTCATCCGCTCAGTGCTGATTTTCTCCCCATGAGTCTCGTATATTCCTGCAGGCCAGTGTTTCTCCTGTAATATAACAGAAAACACAGATAATTAACTGTTTTAGCTCTAATAATAAAACAATTCAACTCAACTGCCAGGGATCTCCATGCATGTTCAACTATGTTCATTGCAGTTCTCAGAAGGCACCTGGAAGCACAGGTAGAGCCAGAATCAAATCAGTATAATGTAATGATAACGGTTCACAGACTCAAAGAGCATGCAGCAGCGGTCAAGAGAAACTTCAGGTCATCACTAGATGTGTGTCCGAGTCGGTCCGGTTTGTGCAGAACAGACTGAGAAACATCACAAACACAGATCTTACTCCAGAAAACATCCTGTGACTAAATACTCTGATTCCTGCTGGTTCTTCATGACTCTTTGGTTTGCCAGCCGAGGTCACAGTCTTCAGCAGCTTCTACAATAAACACGAATGACTCGTTTGAATCAATGATCTCATAATCAATCACGCTAAAGACTCGATTCGCTCCTGAATGACTCGTTTGAATCAATGATCTCATAATCAATCACGCTAAAGATTCGATTCGCTCCCTGAATGACTCGTTTGAATCAATGATCTCATAATCAATCACGCTAAAGACTCGATTCGTTCCTGAATGACTCGTTTGAATCAATGATCTCATAATCAATCACGCTAAAGATTCGATTCACTCCTGAATGACTCGTTTGAATCAATTATCTCATAATCAATCACGCTAAAGATTCGAATCACTCCTGAATGACTCGTTTGAATCAATGATCTCATAATCAATCATGTTAAAGACTTGATTTCGCTCCTGAATGACTCGTTTGAATCAATAATCTCAGTCAATCACGTTAAAGATTCGATTCGCTCCTGAATGACTCGTTTGAATCAATGACTCGTTCACTGAGACAGCGACTCGCCACTTGCTGGTACTTTAGCTTCATATTTAAAATACCTGTTAAAAATCTCATAAAATTATGTTTGCAGTTGCAGGGGTAATACATCTACACGCTGCTTTATTACCTGAATTCAGCGTCTGCTGTGGATTTAATTGATACTGATTGTGTACACTATTTAATTGATCTAATAGTGTAGGCAATAAGACTTTTGGCATTCTATTTGCGTTGAGACATACTTATTCTAATGTCACCGCCCACTTTTTAAAGCACCTTTGATACCAATAGTTTTCCCTCGTTTAATTTCCTCCACAAATATTTTAATATTAGGCTACTTTGATTAACAGTTTAACTATCATTTGAACACTGATGAAACATATAAACAATTATTACCTAAGACCAAAATACAGTAATGTTGTTTATTGTACTTGGTTATTATTTATAAACTCGTCTAATGCTAAATCTCTCTGAGCCTGCAGAGGGCGACAGTGATTGGCTGATTCTCACTAGAGCTATGACGTCACTCTGTAGCGTCCTTCAGAAGAGGAGCATCGTCAGGTTCGACACGTGTTTAAGATTAATTGATCGATATTAAAACTGACATCGAGCATTGACGAGGTACATGCATGAAGTGAACTCATATAGAGTGATAGAGTAATGAACTGTATATAGAGGGAATAATAATAATAATAATACAGCCGCTAAACGTGATTTAACTTTGTCTGCACGTGTCAATAATCATCTAATTATATATCATAGATGGCGAATTACATATGATTATGCTGAGTTCATGCAAATTTGGCCGTTTACATCAAAAGTGACAAATTTTTACCAGAACTCAGCTTTTATTGTTTACACTTATAGTAAAGATTAATCTTAGTGGAATATGAAATATTGAAACTTACAGTGTCTCTGGAGATATTAATCCATAACTGTACAATATAATTAATAAATGTGGTTACTATGACATGGTAGAACTGTGATATTAAAAATTAAAATAGACTCAAAACTGGTCTTGTCTTCTAGATCAAGCTACAGTCAGAAGAATCAGTGAGTACTGAATGAATGAATGCGGCTGAAATATGAGTGAAATATGAATATGAGTGTGTGATTATGAATGTGTGATTATGAGTGTGTGATCATGAGTGTGTGATCATGAGTGTGTGATTATGAGCGTGTGATAATGAGCGTGTGATCATGAGTGTGTGATTATGAGTGTGATCATGAATGTGTGATAAAGAGTGTGTGATTATGAGTGTGTGATTATGAGCGTGTGATTATGAGTGTGTGATTATGAGTGTGTGATTATGAGCGTGTGATTATGAGCGTGTGATTATGAATGTTTGATTATGAGTGTGATTATGAATGTGTGATCGTGAGTGTGTGATCGTGAGTGTGTGATCGTGAGTGTGTGATCGTGAGTGTGTGATCGTGAATGTGTGATCGTGAGTGTGTGATTGTGAATGTGTGATTATGAGTGTTTGATTATGAGTGTTTGATTGTGAGTGTGTGATTGTGAGTGTGTGATTGTGAGTGTGTGATTATGAGTGTGTGATTATGAGTGTTTGATTATGAGTGTGTGATTATGAGTGTTTGATTATGAATGTGTTATTGTGAATGTGTTATTGTGAATGTGTTATTGTGAGCGTGTGATTATGAGCGTGTGATTATGAGCGTGTGATTATGAGCGTGTGATTATGAGCGTGTGATTATGAATGTGTGATTATGAGTGTGTGTGATTATGAATGTGTGATTATGAGTGTGTGATTAAGAGTGTGTGATTATGAGTGTGTGATTATGAATGTGTGATTATGAGTGTTTGATTGTGAGTGTGTGATTGTGAATGTGTGATTGTGAGTGTGTGATTGTGAATGTGTGATTATGAGTGTTTGATTATGAGTGTTTGATTGTGAGTGTGTGATTGTGAGTGTGTGATTGTGAGTGTGTGATTATGAGTGTGTGATTATGAGTGTTTGATTATGAGTGTGTGATTATGAGTGTTTGATTATGAATGTGTTATTGTGAATGTGTTATTGTGAATGTGTTATTGTGAGCGTGTGATTATGAGCGTGTGATTATGAGCGTGTGATTATGAGCGTGTGATTATGAGCGTGTGATTATGAATGTGTGATTATGAGTGTGTGTGATTATGAATGTGTGATTATGAGTGTGTGATTATGAGTGTGTGATTATGAGTGTGTGATTATGAATGTGTGATTATGAATGTGTGATTATGAATGTGTGATTATGAGTGTGTGATTATGAGTGTGTGATTATGAATGTGTGATTATGAGTGTGATTATGAATGTGTGATTATGAATGTGTGATTATGAGTGTGTGATTATGAGTGTGTGTGATTATGAATGTCTGATTATGAGTGTGTGTTTCAGTGAAGAACAAGGATCTCCGCATCAGACACGTGCGAGGAACACCAGTAAGATCATAATACTGAATATTAACTCTATAAAGCTACTCTGTCATATTTTATACACACATAATTATCAGCATAAAGCTGTGTATAACTCAATCTCCTCAGGTCTTCTGTTATCTTTATCCAGGTAAAGCTCGTTTAGTGTAATTGTACAAACGTCCAGCTTCTAATCAGGTCTTTCCGCTCTGAAATCTGGACTGATTTTGATCAGAATAACTGCAGTCATATTTCCAGATGAACACTTTCTGGACTATGTGGTTGCTAGGGTGCCCCAGGCCATTGCTATGGTGTTGCTATGCGGTTGAGACGGTTTTTTCCTCCGTATTCTCCCTCTATCAGACTATACGAGTCATTAAAGCCTGATGATCAAATATGAAACTCAACATAAACGTTTGTATATTGTGTCTGAAGGGCTGATTGTATTATCAGGTGTTTGTATATTGTGTCTGAAGGGCTGAGTGTATTATCAGGTGTTTGTATATTGTGTCTGAAGGTCTGAGTGTATTATCAGGTGTTTGTATATTGTGTCTGAAGGGCTGAGTGTATTATCAGGCGTTTGTATATTGTGTCTGAAGGTCTGAGTGTATTATCAGGTGTGGTATCGGACGGTGCGAGTCGTGCCCAAGCGTGCGCAGGAGCGAGACTACAGCCGAATCTATTACGGAGGAGATGGTGGATTAATGCAGGAGCACAGAGAGCGACTGCAGCGGGTGAGAGTTCAGAGCATCTATGAGTGAGGGACAAATGATCAACAAGAGTAACAATTCAAATTCATACACCTCTGAGAAGAAGAACGGTTTTCTTCATATTTTATTGTAATGTAATATTTTATGATGACTTTAAAATGACTTTCCTTTAGCTGATATCATGAATCACTAATATTTTTAGTATTACACACACACACACACACTCTCTCTCTCTCTCTCTCTCTCTCTCTCACTCACACACACACACACACACACACACACACACACACACACACACACACACTCTCTCTCTCTCTCTCACTCAGTCAGTCACTCACTCACTCACACACACACACACTCTCTCTCACACACACACACACTCTCTCTCACTCAGTCAGTCACTCACACACACACACATTTTTCTCTCTAAATATTGTATTAATATTATTAAATTGTATTAATATTTTGAGCTGTCTTGTTTTTGTATTTCCAGTATATGTTTTTATTTATTTTATATTTAGAAATATATATTTTTATTTGCATATTTAATTTACATATTTTTATTAGTGCTGGACAAAGATGAATCGCATCCAAAATAAAATATTTTGTTTATATAATATATTATATATATATATATATATATACATATATACACACAGATACAGTATATATTTAGCAAATATTTACAGGTATATATTTATATTCATATCATTTATATTATACATAAATATATAAACATAACACTTTTTTCTTAAATATATGCATGCATGTATATATTTATATATGCATAATATACGTGTCTGTGTATATGTACACATTATTATGAATGTGAATAATCTCGATTAATCAGTGCCCGGCACTATTTTTTATATTATATACTTCTTTATCTAATATATTATATTTTTAAATATATTAATTTATTGTATTTCAATTTTTTTTTGTCATTTTGATTTATGCTTTTATCAGTTTTTTTTTTTATTTTTATTATTTTTTTATTAATATTATTTTTATATCAGTTTTAGCTTAGAATTTTAATCATTTTAGTGCGTCTACTTAAACTTAAAGTCAGTTTCATCAGTTAATTTCTAAGGCAACATTTCAAATTTTTCATCTAATATTCATATTTAATCTAATTTCAGCTTTAATGCAATTAGCAAAGCTGTTTTAAATAATTTTAATGATAATAACCTCGTATTTATATAGAGTCACTTTCACCATCAAATCAATTGCTCTTGCATAAGATCCCAGTCCCGACCTACATCTATAACCTAGTATAATACTATATATGTATATAACACAGTCCCGGTTTGAGTGAGCAGGCGTTGTGGTTTGAGTGTGACCTGTGTTGTCCAGCAGGAGGCGCTGTATTTGAGTAACACACAGCGAGAGGAGGGTCCAGCAGCACCGCAGGTGCGTCTCAGGTGAGAAACGAACGTCTGATACACTTTAACATGCATCACACTCACACAGGGACAGAGCGCTTGATTGACAGGTACAACGACCAATCAGATTGCTTTGCTTGAAGATCCGAACTAATCACCACAATAATAGAGCAGCGTGTTAGAAACTCATTTACATACGTTATGGACAATATTATATATATGTTAACATAGTCATACATCATAAATACTGAAGTGAAATTAATAGATAACTCCACAATAGACTGGCAGAAATGTGTCAAATACATTAAAAATAATACATTCACAGACATAAAGTAGAGCTTTATTTTAGTATCATTTGTATGCTTTTATAGTTTAGATCAATATTTTGAACTAGTTTTACATATTTTGAGTTCTAGTCATTTTATTTTTTTTACTGTTTTATGCAAGTCTATATGAATTTATTAGTTTTTATTTTTTTAATCACATTTAACTGATAGTAACTGGCAGCTAATTAAATTAAAGTATTTGAAGTTATTTTTGTATTTTATTTTAGTTATGTAAAATATTAATTTTATTTCAATTAACGAAAATGTTTTAGTTAATCATAATCACTGTTCTGTATGAAATTGTTCTTAATTTTAATTAAACTGAAAGTATGTTGATGTCATGATTTTGTACACATAACAATATTGCCAAAGCAGTATTACACAAAATACATAACTGAAAGAACAGTAAGTATATTCTATCTGTTTTTATATTTAATATTCAGTTGTATCTGTCAGTATCCAGTATATCCAGCAGGGGTCAGCAGAGCTCTGCTGTATTTCTGTGCTGCGCTCGTCAAGAGTCACCGCTGTTTTAACTGGAAATTACTTCTTAAAAACTCACAAGGCTTACAACATGAGGCAGTGAAATTTATAAATTAATAAATAAAAAGTTACAGAAATGCAAAACAAAATAATAAAAGGAAATAAAATAAATAACAAGTTACAGAAATGCAAAACAAAATAATTAAATTTAAATAAATAAAGTTACAGAAATGCAAAACAAAATAATTAATTAAATTAAATAAAAAGTTACAGAAATGCATAACAAAATAATTAAATTAAATAAAAACAGTCAAAATAATAAATTAAATAAAGTTACAGAAATGTTTAAATTAAATAGTTACAGAAATGCAAAAAATAATAAGAAATTTAAATAAAAAAGTTACAGAAATGCATAACAAAATAATACAATGAAATAAAAAGTTACAGAAATGCAAAGAAAATAATTAAATTAAATAAAAAGTTACAGAAATGAATACAGAATTACAGAAACAAACTAAAACAAATAAATAGTCAATTCAAAATATTACGATATAACAGAATGTAAATAATATTAAAATAACACTGTTGTTTCACCCCCCACACTTATAATGTTAGTCAAAGTTTCTTGCATCAAAAACTGTCATAATATATTTATTTATGATAATTTCCCACTCTCTGTCAAGAAATTCACTCAAGAAACACTCACCTCCTGTGAGTGTTTGATTTACTGTAAGTTGGTGGCACTGTCTAAATTAATAAAATACAGATACAAAAAGTTGAAAGACTAAATAATATCATAAAGTCAATTCAAAATATTAATGATAACAGAATGTAAATCAGCATCAAAATAATCACTCTCACCCGCTCCACCCAAATGTTAGCAGGTCAGACATCAAATATCTTTGTCCTACTTGAGAAGTTTATAAACGCCAATAATATCTTTACATTGTTTACTTGTGTTCGTTCAGGGTTGGTGGCACTGTCTCCTCCCAGCCTGGGGTCAGAGGTCAAAGGTCAGGAGAGGACGCGCTCCTGAAGGTCATCATGCATCTGCACAGAGAGTGAGCCACACGTCAATATTGACAGATATGAAAGATGTCATGGTTTGAGACGCTAATGAAGCGATGTGTGTGATCAGGGTTAAAGGGGTCAAGCGCAGGACTGTGATGCCCCCCCAAAACATCAGCATCAGCACCAGAGGGTCACTCTCACCCGCTCCACCCAAAACCTGCCTTCGAGCAGGTCAGACTAAACCACAAATATCTTTGTCCTACTTGAGAAGTTTATAAACGCACCAAAATCACTTCAGGGCTATTACAGACAGGTTTCTCAAAGATTTTTTTCTCTCTCAAGAGTTTTCTCATTGCCCATTTAATCTAATTAAACCGTAAATCAAAACAGAAATGAACATCATGCTGTTCATCGTAGCTCGGAGTCGGAGTTGCAACTGGAAACCGCTGGAATCAGAATGAACGTTGTGTTTGTTGTTTGTAGACAGAAACGTCTCAAAGCCACTGTTGTTCATTTCTCCAGCGGGAACATTAACATAAACATGCTTCTCCTTCACCAGAATGTTTCCAAGATGACAATTTAATTAAACAGGGATTGATCTGATATCGTTTTGGACGGATTGCCTTTCTATTCTGCTCAGTTTGACATTTAAAGTTCTTCTAAGAGCGCTTGTTTCTGCTGCCGCTCTGCAGATGAACACAGGGATCTCTCCGGAGGATCTGCGCACGCGTCTGCATCAGCCAGCAAGGTATCCATCACTTCTGATACAACCAGAGCTAAAACAACATCTTCATTAACGCTTTCAACAATAACCAGAGAGCTGGAAGTCCTGTGATAGTCTCTCATTCTTTAGAAAAGCCGTCATATGCTGGTGCTTTTAACAAGCTAGAAACCAAGCTTCGAGAACCCTAACAGAGCTAAACTGATTCTTCATATGCTCAGAAATAATAATAAATGGGTGGATGGATGGACGGATAGACAGACGGACGAATGGGTGGATGGACAGGTGGAGGGATGGATGGATGGACGGGTGGAGGGACGGATGGATGGATGGAGGGATGGATGGAGAAACGGATGGATGGATGGGTGGATGGACGGACGGGTGGATGGAAGGATGGATGGGTGGACGGATGGATGGATGGAGGGATGGAGGAATGGATGGATGGACGGATGGGTGGACGGAAGGATGGACGGAATGTAGGGATGGGTGGACGGACAGATGGAGGGATGGGTGGACGGACGGACGGGTGGATGGGTGGATGGACGGGTGGACGGACAGATGGAGGGATGGGTGGACGGACGGACCTGGATGGGTGGATGGACGGTGGATGGATGGGTGGACGGACGGTGGATGGGACGGTGGATGGACCGGGTGGATGACGGGTGGACGGCAGTGGATGATGGGTGGATGGAGGTGGGTGAATGGACGGGTGGATGGGTGGACCTGACGGGTGGATGAGTGGACGGACGGGTGGATGGGTGGACCTGACGGGTGGACGGACGGGTGGATGGACGGGTGGACGGATGGGTGGATGGACGGGTGGGTGGATGGACGGTGGATGGGTGGACCTGATCGGGTGGATGAGTGGACCGGATCGGGTGGATGGGGTGGACGGACGGATGGATGGGTGGAGGACGGACGGGTGGATGGAGGGATGGGTGGATGGACAGGTGGATGGAGGGATGGACGGGTGGACAGACGGGTGGGTGGAGGATGGGTGGATGGACGGGTGGATGGAGGGATGGACAGGTGGATGGAGGATGGACGGGTGGACGGACGGGTGGGTGGAGGATGGGTGGATGGAGGATGGGTGGATGGATGGTGGATGGATGGATGGGTGGACAGACGGGTGGATGGAGGGATGGGTGGATGGACGGGTGGATGGAGGGATGGGTGGATGGACGGACTGACGGACGGGTGGATGGGTGGACAGAGGGATGGGTGGATGGACGGGTGGACGGAGGGATGGATGGAGGGATGGGTGGACGGATGGGTGGATGGACGGGTGGATGGGTGGACGGACGGGTGGATGAGTGGACGGACGGGTGGATGGGTGGACGGACGGATGGATGGGTGGACGGACGGACGGGTGGATGGAGGGATGGGTGGATTGACAGGTGGATGGAGGGATGGACGGGTGGACAGATGGTGGGTGGAGGGATGGGTGGATGGACGGGGTGGATGGAGGGATGGGACAGGTGGATGGAGGGATGGACGGTGGACGGACGGGTGGGTGGAGGATGGGTGGATGGAGGGAGGGATGGACGGTGGACGGACGGGGGTGGATGGGGATGGAGGGATGGACCGGTGACGGACGGGTGGGTGGAGGGATGGGTGGATGGACGGGTGGATGGAGGGATGGGTGGCTGGACGGAGGGATGGGTGGACGGACGGGTGGATGGAGGGATGGGTGGATGGACGGGTGACGGGTGGAGGAGGGATGGGTGGACGGATGGGTGGACGGAGGTGGACGGATGGGTGGATGGAGGATGGGTGGATGGATGGGTGGATGGATGGATGGGTGGATGGAGGGATGGGTGGAGGACGGGTGGATGGGTGGGATGGGTGGAGGTGGATGGAGGATGGGTGGATGGAGGGATGGGTGGATGGATGGGTGGATGGATGGATGGGTGGACAGACGGGTGGATGGAGGGATGGGTGGATGGACGGGTGGATGGAGGATGGGTGGATGGACGGACTGAGGATGGGTGGACAGAGGGATGGGTGGATGGACTGGAAAGATTAGATGGATTGGGATGGATTGAAAAATATTTTTTTATTATAATTTTAATTATATAATTAATTAATTTCTTA